>JBBMKE010147352.1:0-15862 GCA_037834125.1 Lippia alba | reverse complement strand
TTGAGCGTCAAGGAGCTTATTGACCTCCTCTTCAATGACTTGCTTCTAGAATCCATGGACATCCCTCTTTTTCTGTTTGATGGGCTTGAAAGCAGGATCCACGTTAAGCCTATGGACTATGACGCTCGGGTCAATGCCAGTAAGGTCCGAGGCTTTTCAAGCGAATACATCCAGGTTCTCTCGAAGGAAATCAATCATCATGACCTGAGCTGGACCTTCGAGGTTCGAGCCTATTTGTGTTGTCTTCTAGGGATTGTCGGGCTCTAATTCGATGGTGAGGTACTTTTCCGTCGGCTCAATTCTCACTTCGGGGCTTGGAGCTTCTAGCGCTGTTTTCTTTCCTGTGAGGCGATTGTCCATTCCTTCCGAGGATTGATCCTCTTCACTGTCCGAGGATTCCTCAACAGTACCTGAGGGTGCATCGCTCGCAGAAACTTTGGACCTTTTTTTCTTCTTTTTCTTATAGAGCTTGGCCCTATTTCGCTCGGGACCGCCTTCGTCGAGCTTAGGGAAGTCTACCGTCTTTTTTATTGAACCTTGTTGGATGGTCTGTTTTAGCTTATGGCTGTGAAGGGACAGAATATAGCATTCCCAGACCTCCTTTACATTGCATAAGATTTCTCCCCATTCCCTCGGGAGTAGGGAACTTGATCTTCCGATGGTAGGTAGATATTATGGCTCTAAAATCCACGAGGGCTGGTCGCCCAATGATGATGTTATATGGTAAGTCCACCTCAACAACGGTATACAAAACACTTAAAGTTTTACGCTGTAGGGCGCGACCAAAAGAGGTGGCCAAGCGTATTTGTCCGCGAGGGACAATCTCGGAACTCCCAAAGCCAATGAGGGTTGTTCTGAGGGGATCTCGAGGGATGTTCGTGAGGTCCATTTTTTGGAAGGTAGAGTAAGGCAAAACATTGACGGAGCTTCCGTTATCAACCAAGACTCTCTTTACAACATGGTTATGCATGTCTAAGCTAATTACCATAGGATAGTCGGAAGTTTCACTGGCCCCATGGCAAAAGAGGTGGCCAAGCGTATTTGTCCGCGAGGGACAATCTCGGAGCCCCCAAAGCCAATGAGGGCTGTTCTGAGGGGCTCTAGAGGGATTTTTGTGAGGTCCATTTTTTGGAAGGTAGAGTACGGCAAAACATTGACAGAGCTTCCATTATCAACCAATACTCTCTTTACAACATGGTTATGCATGTCTAAGCTAATCACCATGGGATAGTCGGAAGTTTCACTGGCCCCATGGGGTGTTACAATGTGCTCTAAGTCTCTATCAGTAAAACCAACAATATCATTCTTTGTCGAGCGCTGGCTGGCATCCATGGAGTACACAGACTGTACTCGTTGGGACTTCTGGTCATAACTCCGTACAAAACGGCGGTGAGAGATATTGGAATCCACTCCCGAGGATCCGCCAGCGATCATGCGGATGACCGCGTAGGGTTGGTTCTCAAGCTCTCCTGTCTTCTGCTTTCCTCGGTCGCTCACCTCAAGCGGCTCCTTCTGCCATCATGTGAACGCTCATTGCAACACTCATCGAATCATTCGAGGGCCATCACAAATTCTTTGAGGTGCCCTCCAGCAATGAGCCTTTGAATCTCTATCTCAAGTTGATGGCAGTCATTGGTGTCATGTCCTTTCTACTTATGAAAGGTACAGCACTTTCTCGAGCGCCTCTGAGCCTCGATCTCTCTCATTTTTTGCGGTCGTTTGAAGTGCTTTTTGTCCGCCAAGGAGTAAATCTCAACGATAGGTCTATTGAGCGGGATACGCTCTCGCTCAGACCTTCGCGGTGGTGATGTGTTCTTTTTGGTATAGGGTGGACTGCGGCGACGACTGTTTTTGTTTGGCTCGCCCCTCTCTAGGGCCATTACCATTGGAGAGGGGTTTCCCAGCGCTCGCCCCCGAGCCTGGTATATGTCTTCTAGGGTAAAGTGGGAATTAGCAATTTCTCTTAGCGCGAGCATGGTTTGTGGTTTTTGCTTGGCTACCTCTTTCACAAACTCTTTTCTAACATAGTTTCTCATGTTAATTGACTGGAAGAGTACATTTCTAATGAAGACCATCGAGGGCTGCTCCACCAATAGGACCTCCTTATTGAATCGCCCCATGAAAGATCGGACGGTTTCATTAGGTCCCTGCACTATGTTGTAGAGCATGGTTGCTTCGGGGGTAGGCACTTTCAAGGAGTCATGCTTTCAAGGGAGGTGACAAAGAGCTTGGCCCAATAATACAAGGGATGCTCGTAGAGATGCATCAAGTGGGTGAAATAGTTGAGATGCTCCGCCGGATCAGTGGTTCCGTCATATCTGTTGATAGATGTTCGAATTTTTCTCATCCCAGCTCGGGTCATGAGAACTTCATCTACGAGAGGTGAGATCTCCAAGAGATGGTACTCTCTCCTGTTTCTGTCGTACCCCCTATGATCCTCGTAGCGTTCCCTTTTCTCGCGCTGAGGGGGCTGTCGTGCATCGCAAGCGTCTCTGGCCCTGGACCCCTTGCCCCCCTCCTTGATGGGAGACTTGGGACCGTGCTCGAGAGAGCTACTGTACCATATGCTGGAGGTACTCAAGCTGACTTTGAACATTGAGGAGTTGGGAGTGGACTTCGTTCCTTGGGATTTCCCTTCTCCAAACCCTGGATTGATCTTCTTCGTCCTCATTCTCCCTTTTGATCCTCTATGGCTCGACTCCGTTTAGCGGAAGAGGTGGGGGGAGTTGCTGATCAACCCTCGGGGGTACGTCATTCCTAGGAGGAGGAGGCGGAAGAGGAGGCTGAGGCGGTTGTGTGTTCTGCGCTAGTGTTTGGGCATTCTGCTCTGTCTCGAGATGATGTGCTTGTAATCCTCCTAGCGGGAAAGCCCCCTCATTTTTCGCTCCAGTGGAAAATTATGTTGTAGTGAAGTGCTTCTAGGCATTTTGTGTGGCCTGAGCCTCGCACTGAGCATAGACAACCATCAACTGTTGGCTCGTCATTTGGGGCATCTCCACCACTTGAATCTCGCGAGGCAGGGTCATGGAGAAGTGGAGATTCCCTACATGGTATGGTTGTACCGTTCTGAGCATCTTGGGCACCATGTTGGTAATCATGCTCGACACAGCCCCCTTAGTGAATCCCTACATCATTCCAAGCTGTACGAACGTATCCCCTTAGGAGGGCATCATTATGGTGGCAAACGTTCCAGTATTCGCGATTCCTATGGTAGCGTTGGTGATGGTGACAGCGCTCGTGGAGGCAGGTAACGGTGGAATGAGTGGGGTAGCACCTTAAGTGGCCATGGCAGTTTGTTTCACCAGATCCACTGTCAGATTTACACCTCTGGCAGCGGTGGTCGCGGCTGCAGTAGTAGCTCCACCGTCCTGAGTTTCCTCGTTGAGTGGAGGGAGTGTCCCTCTATTATCTGCAGTTTTAGAACGCGTAGTAACCATTTTGGAGATAGCTCAAAAACACGGGTAAGGCTTAAGAAGAAAGACTGAATTAGAGAATGAAAAACTGGGAGAGGTGTTACTGTTCTTCTAGCTTATCAAAGATGAAGGCTGAGCAAGATGGTTTCCCACATATGGCGCCAAAAATGATGGTGTCGGAATTAGCAAGAGGAAAGTTAACACCATACACTCTCTATTTGTGTGAAAATGAAGACCATCATTGGCATTGAGCCTCAGGAACTGGGTTCCCGTTGAGCATGGATTCTACCAGCTAGGGTAACACTTCAAGGAAGAAGATGAAGATGTAAGAAGCTTGAAATGTGTAGCAAAGGGGTTTTCTAGTTCAGTGTATATTTCTTGTGTGTGAAGAAATGTAATGTAGCAGAAGAAGATTGCTTGAGGAAAGTGTAGGGAAATTCCTCTATTTATAGTTTGAGGGTAAGGACTGTTTAGTAATAATAACCATGTGGTCCTGAAATCGCGTTGTCCTACGTGGCGGGACATGAGGGCCTGAAAACGACATGTGTGTGTCACTGTTACCTTTTAGGCAGTTATGCACAGCTGTTGTATCAGCGACAGTTAAGGGATTATTCTCCCGAGCGATAAGACGCTCGTGTGCAAGGTCGAGCATAAGGACGCTCAGAGATAGTTTTCTTGTGAAAGGCAGTGGAGCATTGAACCTCCGAGTGCTAGGGGTTCGAGGGTTGACTCACTCGAGGGTGAGGTTCTATTGAGAGGTAATCACCCTGGGAAGATCGGCTGCGGAGGTTGAGGCTGGGTACGAGCCGCGAGCCCCAACTGGTTCGAGCGTTCCAATAAGGTTGTCGCTGGGTCATGAAGGGTATCTTCCGTGATCAGGCCACGTGTATGGTGGAGATGCGGTGCGTATTTGGCCCATAAATATCTATGTAGTATATATACATATAATTAATAATATGAGAAAATTACATCCAACTACCCAGCATTTAGACCTAATTACAATTCAGTCCATCATTATCGAAAAATTATAAATAAGTCCTCATATTTCATGTTCCGTTAGAGATCCCTAACACCGTTAGGGTTCTGTCACGTTTTCAACCTGTAATGCCGAAAATACCCCTGAATATTTTATTATTATTGTAGTTTTACTAAAATTCCCTCAGGGACTGTAATGTAATTATCTTATTATATAGCGATCGTTTTGTTAAAAAAATATGTACTATCATATTAATACCTTATTTTTATTATACATATTTGTATTTTTAAATTAATTATTTTATATAATCATATTTCTAATAAAAATTAAAAAAATATATATATCATATGTTTGTATTTTGAAGAAATTAATATACTTTTAATAATTTCATTCATAAAAAATATATTTTTTACCTAATATATTATTAATAAAATTAAATTTAAATCAAAATTCAAAACAAAAAAAAATGAAAAAAGCCCGCCACCCCTGTTCTTCTTCATCGGAGAACCTGTTCGTCTTCATGAGAAAAGATGAAGATGAAGAAGAAGAATTGGGGATTCTTCGTTTCTTCGCCGAATCTAATATACGGATAGTGCTTTTCGATCACCACGATATGAGGATCGCTTCGTACCAATTTCGTGGCCCGATTTTTAACGATGGTGGCTCAATGACGATGAGAGACGCGACAATGGCGGAGGTGCGGCTTCTTCTCCCGCGACCACCACCTCCACCTCCACCTACACCAGATTTGGCCGCCTTCAATGCCAAAACCACAAACACCACTCACCATCACCCACCACCACCACTTTCGGCCAACCACCACCACGACCAACGCCACCACTTCTTCTCCACAAACACAACAACACAATAACACACGCACACATGCTTTCCCAAACAAGCACTCAAATCCATAATCGGATGTGGATCTGAAGAAGAATAGGGCGGAGGTGGGCTTCATAGATTTGGGAAATTGGGATTGGCGGCGGTGGCGGCGGACTTTGGTGAGGGAGGCAATCGCGTGGTGGGGTGCGAAGGTGGTTGATTCGATCGCCGGCGAGCTCTACATTTTTTGTCGCCGGCGTAGACCTCTGCATCTCTTCTTTTTCTTGGCCCGAAACTGGATACCTATATATATAATATGTGTATAAAATGAAATTTTAATTACATAATGTGAAGGGTAACTTTGTCATTTTGTAATTTTAACATTTAATTAAAAAAATTGTGAAAAAACACAACAATTCCGTCAGGGGTATAGAGGTAAATTTATATTTTCCGTCAGGGACCTCAAGCCAAACAGAACTTATAGGGACTTATTTGTAATTTTTCGATAATGATGGATTGCGTTGTAATTAGGCCTAACTACAGGGTAGTTGGATGTAATTTTCCCTAATATTAATAATATTTTATTAATATTTATTAACAATAAAAATATGTACATTATTTATTAATAATATTTTTAACACAATTGATATTAAAATTCATGTATTTAGTGGTTTATGACGTGTCCATAGTGGTTTAGCCACAATATTGGCCATGTGGGATGCCATGTCAGCTTTTCGGCCTGTTTTCCCAACTCCTGCGAAAATTGGCATAATTTTGCAAGATTTTTGGAGTTGTGGGGCATTTTTGTAACCGGAAAAGTTTGTGTACCAAAAATGCAAAATGGGTCTAGTTGGTATATCATTTTTGAAATTTTCCCAATAAACCACATCGGGGCAGACATACAAAATTCCCTTATAAGGCAGAAGTGCAAAGTATACCTTAATTACTTTCTGAACAATTCTTTGAGATAGGGTTTCTTGTTTTAGAGACTTCGACTCTTCTACAAGAAATCTGCGGACAATGCGTAGATCATAATGGAATAACGTAGGCAAAAATTATCGGCAGGTAACATTACAACAGAAAATCAATCGAATCACATAATTTTGACGACTTAAGTAAATAATTAAACAAACAAATTAGTAGATAACTAAAGAAAAAGATCAAAATGACATTTTTTATGATAACAAACTTGCAAGTAATTTCACAGATGACAAACTTTCCCATATTATGATGATCGACGATATCCTCCCCTCCCCACCCCTCCTCCTTGTTGATTCTGAAAACAGGTAAACAAGTTCGTTTCGCAAAAGTAATAGCATAAGCAACGAAAGGGGTTTCACTTTCATCATGCAAAATTGAAGAAGTTCCTACGGCACTTTTTTAGATTAAAAAAAGTACTAAACTAATATAATTATATGGGGGTGAATGACTACACATGAAATACAAACTTAACTGAAAAACTAGGAATGAGAATGAAGCAGGCAAGTTAGCACGGCAAGACTAGGGATTCAAAGGGCAACCATGCTATACCACTTGGGAAAACGAACTTAGGTGCAAGTCCATGGCATATGGCTTACAATTTAACCAAGATTCAAATTCTACTGACCTCTTCACATTACTGAAAATTTCAATGCTCGGGTGAAGGTCAACCATGAAAGTAGAGCGATATTAGATTAACTTGATCAAGAGCATTGTATTCGAGTCCGGTACAATGTAACATTTTTTTTTTTTGTGAAAACAAGAATTCAAAACTGAATACTGTATACCTCATCGACGAAGCCGATTGCTGCATGAGCCAAGAGATTCGGCCAAAACGAGACCTAACAATTATTCGTAAAATAAAATTTTCACCCAATTAATCTGATCATACTCGAATGTAAATAAACGAGATAAGAACAAAATATATATATATATATCACTTGGAAAGAAAAGGATTAAATAAGAAATGCAAAATGCAAAATACATCATAATTTGAAAGTGCATACGGACACCAATTTCTAAAAACAGGGCCCACGATCCTCAAACGAGCCAAACTTACATGGGCCATATGAAGACCCAACCTACATTATAGGCCCATTATCTCCATCCATATGTATACATATTCATAATTCAATTTAAGAAAGATAAATATTAACATTTTTTTAATCACTAGAGAATAAAGGCGCAGCCAGCGCAAAATAAGAAAATTACACAACTAAGTTATAGTTTTCAATCGGGAGTAAAACGAGAAATAGAAAAACAGAAAGTGAGGAAGCAAATAAAATTATATTGAGATCGGGAAGTGTCACATTCAGTGGCTAGAATGCAACTATGAAATTGATGAAATTTTCTTTTTTGGACAATAATCAGACCCCATTAGCAATAGCCCCGTGAACACTAACGATAAGTATGCATTCTTCCGTCGTCGGATCGGCATCACATTGATGACGTTTTTACCCGGATGACTGAGCGCCTCTACGAAAGGTCAACGGAGGATCCAAAAGTTTCGTGTAGCATGAGGTTGTTATGTTAAGTATGACCATGTTTTTTCGTCTAAGATTTTCTCGGCCAATAAGATTCCTAAACTTCTTTGTTTTTCTGAGATTGTTTTCCACTTTGTTACCGCCAATTATTCATATATACACCTGTAATTAAACACTAATATACAATTAGTTAGTTGGGTAGAGGTTAGTCAGATTTAACCTCCCATGTACACGTGGAGGAGAATATAGCCACCACATATCTGTATAAATAAGACCCTTATGTATCTTTACAGTTATGCAATTACAATCATGTTTTCCCATCTCTCTTTCTCTGCTTTCACTTGCTTCTACTTCCATGGTATCAGATGAATTTCTTATTCTCAATTCCGCTTTTCCCTTTTCAATTCTTCCTTGTTCTTGATCCAATTTCGTCTTCCGCTTCGTTTCTCCGATTGTTTTTGCGATCAATTTCTTCGATTCCTTTCTGTTAGTTCTCGATCACCTTCATTCCTTGGCCTCCGCGGACGCCATTGCTGCTGCTGAAGCTCGATTAACAGCTTCCAGTCATTATTTCTTGCACTCTAATGAGAATCCTGGGTTGCTTCTCGTCTCTTCCCATCTTGATGGAAGCAATTATCACACTTAGGCCCGAGGAGTCAAGATGGCTGTACAATCGAAGAACAAGTTCGATTTCGTCTCCGGCGCACTTCCAATGCCGCTTGCTACAGATCCGCTTCTTTCGGTGTGGATTTGCTGCAATACGATGGTCCTTACTTGGTTATCTCGCGTCGTTACTCCTTCAATTGCCCAGTTTGTTCTTTGGATGGATAAAGCGTGCGATGTATTGGCTTATCTGTGGGACAGATTCTCCCATGGCGATATCTTTTACATATCTGAGCTTCAAGAGGAGATCTATTCAGTAAGTCAGGGTGAGATGATTGTTTCTGATTACTTCACCAAATTGAAAATTCTTTGGGATGAGTTTTACAACTTTAGGCCGTTGCCTGTGTGCACTTGTCCTACTCGTTGCAATTGTGGTGTTGCTGATGTTTTCAAGACGTATCAGCAAAATGATTGCGTAATTAGGTTTCTTAATGGATTGTCTGATGAGTATTCAACTGTTCGTTCACAAATTATGCTATTGGATCCTTTACCCTCTTTGGCAAAGGTATTTTCTATGGTATTGCAACAAGAACGCCAAATTGGTTTGTCTGCTGAGCATAAGTCTTTTCTTGCTCAAGGGAATCGGTTTATTCCTCCCAAGAAATCCTTTGATCAGGGTTCTACATCAAATGATTCTCAAGGTTTTGGAAAGTTTCAGGCACAATCCAAGTCTCAGGGCTTTGGCAGAGGTCAAAATCGCTTTAATTACAAAAGCCCCCTGCCTCTTCTAATGGTATGGTTTGTCGACACTGCAGGTGTCCCAACCATACTGAGGCTAATTGTTACAAGAAGTTTGGCTTTCCACCTAACTTTCGTTTTAGAAATCTTCTTGTTGCTGCTATATACAGTCAAGAGAATCTAGATTCTGATCCTCAGGCTCAAGATCATCCTCAGTCAGATTCATTGGTTGAGCCTGAATCCACACAGACTGTATCTTTCTCTCAGACTCAATTTCAGCAGTTATTTTGCTTGTTGCAGCAACAACAGCCTTCATCATCATCTCATCAGGCCAATCAGATATCAGTAACTCACAATACTGATATGCCATCAGTTTTAGGTACTCACTTAGCTCTGTCTACTTATAGTACCAAAGATTGTTGGATTCTTGATACTGGAGCTACAGATCATATCTGTACATCTTTATCTTCATTACACTCCATTCAGGCTATAAATACTATTAATGTTAAGTTGCCAAATGGCAGTTATGTCTCAGTTTATAAATCTGGTGAGATCAAATTAAATGATGATTTGGTTTTGTACAGTGTTCTGTACATCCCTGAGTTTTCTTTCAATCTTTTATCTGTTCCACAATTGACTCATTCTTTAGCTTGTTGTGTCATTTTTCACCAACATTATTGTATTATTCAGGAACCAAAGAGCTTGAGGATGATTGGTTCAGCTGAGCTCAAGAATGGCCTATATGTTCTAGACCGTGTTACTAAATCTTTTGCTAATTCATGTAATTCAGATTGTGTTTCATTAGATAATATTTGGCATTTTCGGTTTGGACATGTGCCTACTTCCATTTTACATGTATTGCACAATTCAGATAATTCAATAAAAGTTCCTACTACATCTGTTCCATGTGATGTTTGCCACCTATCTAAGAAAAAAAGTTACCATTTCCCTCTAGTGTAACTGTTACATCTCATCCTTTCCAATTGTTACATGTGGATATCTGGGGTCCATATGCCACTGCTTCTGTGGCTGGACACAAGTACTTTTTAACTATTATTGATGACTATAGCAGGTTTACTTGGGTTTGCTTACTGAAATCTAAATCAGAAGCTAGACAGCATCTTCAATCTTTTATTTTACTCATGGAGAATCAGTTTTAAACCAGAATTCAAACTATTAAATCAGACAATGGTCCTGAGTTTACTATCAAAAGCTTTTATGATCAGAGAGGCATTAATCATCAAACATCTTGTGTTGAAACCCCACAGCAAAACGGTATTATAGAGAGAAAGCACCAACATATCTTGAATGTTGCCAGAGCTTTACTTTTTCAATCTTCTTTATCCAAAGCATTATGGTCTTATGTTGTTATTCATGGTGTTTTTCTCATTAACAGGGTTCCATCTCCTTTGATAAACAATAAAACACCTTATGAGTTGTTATATAAAAGTTCTCCAACTTATTCAGACTTGAAAGTGTTTGGTTGTTTAGTTTATGCATCAACCTTATAGCAAAAGAGAACAAAGTTTGATCCTAGAGCTAGGAAAACTGTGTTTCTGAGAATAAAACCAGGAACAAAGGGTTATATTTTACAAGATCTTACCACTAATGAGATTTTTGTTTCGAGGAACGTTTTTTTTTGTTGAAAATTGCTTCCCTTTCAGGTTTCCCAAGCAGGAGTGTAAGCTTTCTCAGATTATCTCTTTGCCTAATTCATCAGATGTCACTTATGAAGAGGATGTTTCCCACAATCTTTGTCATAAGACTGCTCCTTCAAATACTCAACCAGACAATACAGTTATCTTACCTAATGATGCTAATATCATTCACCCTAATCAGCAACAACAACAAAGACCCCACAGAAGGAAACAAACTCCATCATATCTTCAGGCTTACTGCTGCAGCTTGATTCAAAATCCCTCATCAACCCTCAATACCATCTCTACTCCATATCCCTTATCTTCAGTACTTGATTGCTCTCATTTGGCAACTTCCTACAAACACTTTACTTTGAGTATATCAACTGTTCCTGAGCCAAAGACCTATAACCAAGCAGTTACACACAAGGAATGGAGAGATGCAATGGATAAAGAAATTGCAGCACTCAAACTCACTAACACTTGGATAAACTACACTTGGGTGTCACACTTTTACTCCGAAACGTGGTATGCGCCAAGGAGATCCCCTCTCACCTTATCTCTTCCTCCTTTGTGCAGAGTTCTTTTCTTATCTTTTGTAGGTGGAGGAGTCCAAAGGCAATCTTCATGGCATTTCCATTTGTCGTGGTGCCCCTATTATATCTCACCTCCTCTTTGCCGACGACACCCTCGTTTGCGGTAGAGCTACCCCGGCAGCTCTCGAATGCATTAAGAATGTCCTTGCTAAATATGCCAGGGTTTCCGGTTAAGTGGTTAATTTCTTAAAATCTTCCATCTCCTTTAGCAAGAATGTCCCCCCGGCGATTCAGCAGTCTCTAGCTCGCATCTTGGGCATTTACAAAGTAGGAAATCTTGACTTTTACCTCGATCTTCCTTCTATTGTGGGATGCTCCAAACAGGCTATCTTTGCTTCTCTTCGAGAAAAAATTAGCATGAAAGTTTAGGGCTCTTTAGAAAAATTCTTATCTAAAGGGGGGAAAGAAATCCTTATCAAGGCAGTTCTTCAAGCTCTCCCTACCTTCACTATGAGCTGCTTTCTCTTACCGGACAATGTCATCAACGAACTAAACTCCATTATTTGCAACTTTTTTTGGGCCAATTATGGTAACCGTAAACTCCATTGGATGTCCTGGGACAAGCTATGTGGTAGCAAAAATATGGGTGGACTTGGCTTTCGTGATCTGAAAATCTTCAATCTTGCTCTCCTCTCTAAATAAGTGTGGCGAATCCTTCAGAACCCTCAAAGCTTACTTAGCAGAATCTATAAGGCCAGATAATTCCCTCATTCAGAGTTTTTTGATTGCAAAGTTGTTTGATCCCCCTCGTTCACTTGGAGGAGCATCTATGAGTCCCGCTACATAATTATAGCTGGATCTTGTTGGAGAATTGGCTCTGGTGAAAATATTCGCATCTGGACCGATCGTTAGATTTCGAAACCCCCGTCCTTTCGGCCTTTCCCCCTCACTCCAGTCCCCGAGAATATCCAGACAATGGGCTAACTCTTAAATTCAGATGGCACCGATTGGAATGCTAGTTTGATCTGTGATACTTTCTTCCCTGATGATGCAAACTCAATCCTTAATATCCCGCTTGGTATCACCAAAAGAGATGACCAGATTATTTGGCATTTCTCCAAAAACGGTAAGTTTTCTGTTCGTAGCGCCTACATCTTGCGTGAGAGATTGCCGCTGCTTCCCATGGCTCTTCTTCAAATACCCAAGTTCATTCTCTTTGGAGCAAAATCTGGGTAACTAAGGCTACCCAAAAAATTAAGATGTTTGCTTGGCGTGCAGCTCATAACATTCTCTCTACTTCCGCCTCTCTCTGCGCTCGTCACTACAACCCCACTTCCCTCGGCTGTCCATTGTGTGATGCCGCTTTGGAAGATCGCAACCATGCCTTACTTGAATGCCCTTTCTCTCGACAAGTTTGGGCCCTCTCTAACTTTCATTTGGAAGTTATCGATGTATTGATTTCTAACTTCACTCTCGGCTTGGAGCAGGCTCTCAACACTCTTAATGGCGATGATCAAAGTAGGCTCATCACCGTTATATGGGCCATACGGCATAACATGAATAAAAAGCTTGCTGAAGGTTCAAATAAAAAGCCCCTGGACATTGCCTCATTTGCCTCATCTTACTGTGCGTCTTTTTTGGAGCTCTCCCTGTCCACTAACAACACATTTCAACCTCTCCATCCTAATCACTGGACCCCACCGTTGCCGGGATGGATTAAAATTAACTTTGACGGGGCCGTCTTCAACTGTTCTAGAGAAATTGGTGTTGGAATTGTTGCTCGTGACCCCTCTGGTTCGTGGCCCGTGCGACCCGGAATTTGCTGAAACGGATGCTTGTCTTTCAGCCATTAAGCTTGCTCGTGACTTTGGGTGGCGCAACATAGTGGTCGAAGGTGATTGCAAAAATCTGTTGGATAAGCTTATTGACAATCGATCGGATTCTTCTGCTCTTGGTAATTTAGCGGAGGATATTCGTTCATTTTCTCGGTATTTTGATGTTATTCGTTTCTCTCTTGTTCGTCGTGATGCTAATAAAGTAGCTCACGCCTTTGCTAGAAATGCAGCTTCGGCTAGCATTGTAGGTGTGGATTTTGTTCCACCTTTTGCTCTCAACTTTATTCTTTCTGATCTTTCTGTTAATGGATGATTTTTTGCCCCTCATTCGAGAGGTCTTGAGCTTCAAAAAAAATAAAAATTACTGATCGATATTGATCGAGCACTTTTCCTGCATGACTCAGAGTCGGAAAATCGGATGTCTCGAGTCACTTAAATTTATATTTGGAGAATTGCCGCTGTCTTCTCGAGTCCTGGGTCGAAGGAACAACAGGGGTGAGCTAGAGGCCAACTTGGGGGACTTGGGGGTTTTTACCCAGGTTGGCACTCCGACGCTCAAGTCAAATATCAAGTTGTGAGGTCGATTGAAAGTGCAGTAAATGTGGTAGGTGATAACTTACCGTGTGAAATAAATGAGGGGGTATTTATATTGGGTAAAGTCATGATTACATGGACCTACGCGTCTCTTCCCCAAGCTAATAGGTGCCCCACTATAGTCAAGGATTAAATGCTCGGTTGGCCATTAACTGGAGCGTAATGTGTTGACACGTGGTACCCGAGTCGATGGGATCGATGTCTTTTGGGTCGAGTGTAATGGCATGGTTAGGTCGAGGACAGGTTACGATAATTTCTTGGGGGAGTAAAAGTTGAATCTCGACATCCGATCGAGATCTCCGTGAGTCGACGATTAGACACGTGTTATGTTGTCATTGGTCCACTTTGGTTGATGAGTATTGTCCACGTCAGAAATATAGGTCACTAATATTTAAAATAGATCACTAACTAAATTAGTATACATGTGTAATATCCGTACTGTTGTGACGTATTGTCAGTTCAAATTTTAATTTCAATGATTTATTATTTTAGTTAATTTTTACATTCGAATTTGAATTCTTATTCTATTGTGGTACATTGATATGACCTTACAATACAGATAAAAGTAGTTGTTCAATTATGACTCTATTCTGAATTATTACCTTCGAATTTGAATTCTTATTTTATGATAGTACATTGATATGATCTTACAACACAGATAAAAGTGGTTGTACAATTATTACCCTATTTTGAATTATTACATCTATTATATATTGTTGTGAGGTATTGTTACTTCAAACTTGAATGCATTATTGTAGCAACTTCATCTATTTAAACTTGCTATTTTGTTCAAAGTACATTCACTCAAATCCTTTCAAACCAAAACACTTTTCTGAGTTTTTATTCCATCCAATTTTCTCATCTCTTTCAACATTGTTACATTTCAAAAGCTTTCTAAAGTTTTTATTTACATCGTAATTCATTAAGTTCTCTCATCTATAATGAAATCAATTGACTTGGTTATTGTTTTATGGTGGAAATTATACCGTTTCCAATCATTATGTTTTTTACGATCTACCATTAATAGATCGGACTTTTACGATCATTATTGTTTGATGGTTTATTCGAGGAGGTTCGTTCTCTTATTGGCTTGAACTGAAATCAATACAAAATTCAACTATTATCGTCATTTTTCATCTCTAGATTTCCGATCCCCTTAAAAACTGTCATTAAAATAAATGATAATAGAATATTGTGGCGTGAAGCTAAGTTCAAATCATTTAAAAAATACACACTTGCCTCATGGGATAATAAAACGATACGATATAATAAAGGGTAGAATAGGTACCACTTGCCTCATATGTCGACGAAGCCGCCATTCCAGAAATACACCAGGTATAGCCTAAGTTAATTTTTGACTAAAATCTTGTAATGTAGTAAGTAAAGTTGAGTACATTTTTTCATTTTTTAATTATAAAACTTGTTCACGTAACGACACTTTTACCCATAATAATAGAGTTATTTTCGGAAAATTCTACCTCTTAAAATATCAAACATAAAACCTCCGCATAAAATTTTTCTCCATGATATTTTACTTCACAAATTCCCTGTTTTTTTTTAAAACCGAATTAATATAAACTTTCAAAACAAATTCTTTAAAAGAGAATCATCGCCTTAATTCAATGATTAATAATTCAAAAAACATTCGATACAACAAAACAATACAAAAATTCGTATATTTAAAAAAAAAACTTAAAAAAGAAAATATTTTCAAATGCTAGCAATTAATTTTCCTTTTATCCTTGTCAGATATTGGATCCACAATCATGAGAGATTTTCAAAAATGCTGATGTTTTCAAAAGTGGTTAATAAAGTACCCCTCTTTTTGACAGAATTCGGATTTTACCGCTAATCGCGGCTGAGACCCACGACTCCACATTTTTTAATATTTTTCAATGCCCAGTCGCGGGTCTCTCCCGCTATTCCATTTTTTTTTAATATTTTATTGGCCAGTCGCGGATGCTCCTCGTGACTGCAATAAAAAATTATTTTTTTTAAAAAATCGGGTCCAGATCTAAATCTGGACCACGCCATCATTTCTTCCTTCTTCCCCCTCAACGGCGACACACACACACACACAGAGGATCCCTCTTCTCCCCCTGCCCCTCAACGGAGTAAACGATCCCCATGCACGGCAGCCGAACGCCAGCGCCACCACCACCACCGACGCCGGAGCCAGTGAAGAAAGGTTGGTTTATTTTTCATGGTTTTCCAGCTTTTTTTTTTTTTTTTTGTGGTAATGTATA
>JBBMKE010147135.1:0-15865 GCA_037834125.1 Lippia alba | reverse complement strand
AATTTTTGAAAATTTTACAGCAACATTCCGTGAGGTTTGGCCTAATTACACAAACTTCTCCTGTCTTTTGTGAAATTACAAAAACTTCCCTTGTCAAATACCAAGATTGTCATTCTGCCATACTATTGAAAACTCTTGCAGAATTTACTAAAATATCAAGAACAAAGTACATCACAAGCAAGCTCATGTCCTTTCAACTCTTCTAATTTAAAAGTTTCACTACATCCAACTATCATGTCTCAGATCTCAATCGACAGAAGCTAACAGCCATCACTTTTGAATTTACCAGAAAAGGAAGTTTGATGTCTTATGCCACTTTATATGATGCAGCTTATGTGAAAATTGGCATTAAAAATTATTGCTTTCCAAGTGCCAAACTTATTTTAAATTATGGTCAGTAAATATTTTTACACTTGACGTGTAATTAATTGGAATTTGATCGGACCGAGCTTTAACTAAAATTTTTTCAAAAAAAGTTTCAAGCTTCCTATGTTGTGAAATTCTGACCGTTTTCCTCATTCCCTTATTTTAAATTGTGAGACGAAATCCAATACATGCACAGTTTGTGAATTTCTTAAGCCTCATACCTAATGTTCTGGTTCTAAATTACCGAATCTTACAAATAGTTTACTTTATTAGGTTCTAATCTAATCGAATATAATTATTGAAAGATAAATCTTAAATTATATAAATAGTTTAATATTTACTTTGACTTGTAATTATTATGTTAAATTAACCCAACAATTTAAATTGTTTACTTGGTTATGAATAACTCATTTTTAGGGGCATATTACTCCTTTTTTGGCTTCTCATTCCACCTTGATAACCTATTTTTAAGATAATATTGACTTAACATAAGTGATAAGACAATAAAACAATAAAATTGAATTATTTTACAACTCAATTTTGAAATTGTAAGATAGTGTCTACCCTATCTCTTGCACTCTATGATGTACGGATACAGACACGGCGACACGGACATGACACAGCAAAACAGATTTTTTCTTAGATTTTCCACGTGAAAAGTAGCGGACACGGTGTCCGACACTAGTGTCCGATACGACAAGACACGGCAAAATGATATTTTTAAAAGTGTCCGTGCATCATAGTTTGCACCAAAGAGTCTACACAAGACTTCATAAATATTGAAGAACACACTAGAAATCAATTAACCAACTAATCATAATTCATAATATTGTTTGTATGGTTCTTGCCCAATCTTCATAATTTTAGCAGAACTCAGAAATAATACTAAAGGTGAATGGGGGAAAAAAATAAAAAACGTATTCTAGTGAATGTTTCAGCATGTGTGTATTGAGATGAGAAAACTGGAAAACTTTACGCTCTTGAGTGTTTTGATAAAGATAAAAGGGAAATATTGACTGTTTTGCCCAGAATCGGCAATGCACCAAATGGTTATATGTTGGGTGGAGAAAATGGTACGTTATCCAGCCACTGCGACCACCTCCAAACCGGTGGAGACGCCGGGCAGAGCAGTTTCCCCTGCTGCCGCCTCCGCGGGAACCTCTTCAATCATCTTCTCTTTCCCTCTTCCCCCAACGCTGCCCCCCACCTTCGCGGTTGCTGCAGCCGGATCCAGCCTGTGTGCTTGAACTCACCACATCTTATGGTAATGATGGTGGCCCTGGTAGAAGCCTGCAGATGTTGAATTGCACTTTTTAGGAAGGACAATATGGGATTTTCACAAGTACCCAAATAGATATAACAAATGCGAGTAAAGGAGTTTTTCATGGCCAAGTAAACAAAACACAGTATAAGATTAGTTAAAAAAACAGCGTGCAATAGAGCAAACCCAACTGGGTAAGAAAGAAACTGCCCAAGTAAACTATTTGTCAAAATACTCAGAAAACAGATTTGAAAATCTTGCATGCTACAACTAATTAACAAGTCGCTGCAGGAAATTTATTCAATAAGCAGAATTTATAAAATCTTAAAAAAAAAAAAAAAAATAGACTCCGAGTGCTAGGAAAAAGAAAACTGAAGCAATTAAGTTGCATCAGAAAAGGTTCACAAATTATTATTTTCAAATATTATGTGAGTGGGTTGGAGGAGGAGATAAGAGGAGGGGTTATCGCAATGATATCTGAGAGTTTGCAGGAAGCCATTATCTTAGAAAAAAGGCAGGAAGCAATGATTGATGCAATAGTTCACAGAGCCAATCATACACCTAAATCCACCCTTACACCAAAGCCCCCTTATAAAACTCATAATTACACTTCCTACCCCTCATCCAAAAACAGTAACCAAAACATGAAACCAAAAACTTACTCAAAACCACCTAGAAGCCTGCTTACTTTTGCTGAAATGAAGGCAAGAAAAGATAAAAATCTGTGTTACAATTGTGATGAGACATTTACGCCAGGACACAGATGTAAGAGTAGGCAACTTGTCTTAATGATAACTGAGGGAAAAAAGGAACAGAGGAATGCTGAAATTCAAGAAATCGTGGAGGATATCTTACTAGATGAGGAAGAGGATAATATATCAATTTCTTTGAATGCTACGGCTGGGAATATGGGAGTGAGTACTTTAAGAATGAAAGGGGAATTGGAAGGAAAAGTGGTGCAGATTCTCATAGATAGTGGAAGCACTCATTGCTTTCTTGATGAAGACTTTGCTAGAACACTACAAAGTCTTTTATCTATTTTTAAGCTTAAAGAAGGAGGGGCTGGAAACGGTGTCGTTCAACTTAAATTCGAGAATAGATAACGTACAAGCTTTGATTGAGAAAATGTGCAATATGGAAGAAGCTTTGCACTCTCAGGTGAGGGGATTTCAGATCATCTCCAGAAATCGAAATCTCTGTTAGGAAATCCTGGTTTAGTGGCAAGCGCAGAGATAGGTATTATAAATATTGTAAATATTAGTTTGTTAGTTGGTTAGGGTTAAGCTTTGTGACAGCTGTATTAGTCCACGTGCTGCTTGCTTATTTATTACGCTAGCTAGATCTGTACGCGTGTATATAAACTCTCAGCTGTGTATTGGTCAAACATAATGATGAATACACTTTATTCAATTTTTCATTTCTTCACTTATAACATGGTATCAGTTGTTTAGCGCTTTCGCGAAGCTTCTTCTCCGGCATCTCTTTGTCCGGCGATTTTTTTTTCCGGCGATCTGTCTCTTTTTCCGGCGAACGCCTGTTTCTCTCCGCTTCTTCTTCCGGTGTTATTTCGTGATTTGGTTCTGTTTTTGTCATGGCTTCCAGTGGTTCCTCCTCTATTCCTCCGGTCTCTGCTTCGGATGATCCTTATTTTCGGCCTCCGTTTAAGCACCTGAATGCCTTTCTCGTGTCTCAGCCTCTTACCGGCGAGAACTATACCACATGGAGTCGATCGATGGTGATTGCATTATCGGCGAAGAATAAACAAGGTTTCGTCGACAACTCCCTCACCGCTCCTGCTCCGACTGATTCCGATTCTCGTCGCCATGCTTGGGTGAGCAACAATCATGTCATCATATCCTGGATCCTTCACTCTGTTTCTCCAGAGATTGCTGCTAGCATTCTCTTCTCTGATACTACACGCGACGTTTGGCTTGACCTTCGCGATCGCTTCCAGCAGTCCAATGGATCGCGGATTTTTCAGCTCCGCCAGGCGTTGCTCTCAACTCGTCAGGAGACCTCTTCCGTCAGCGCCTATTTCACTCAATTGAAGGCAATTTGGGAGGAGTTGACTAATTACAGGCCTGTTTGTAGCTGTAATCGCTGCACTTGCAACGGTGTGCGTGATCTCTGCACATACTATCAATCTGAGTATGTGATGGCTTTTTTGATAGGGCTACATGAATCCTATGCTCAGATCCGGAGTCAGATCTTAATGATGGAACCATTTCCCAACATCAGTAAGGTTTTTGCCTTGGTTTCCCAAGACGAATGTCAACGCAATCTAGGTTCTGTTAGTGCACAATCCTCTTCTTCCTTGGCTTTTACTGTGCGTGGTACAACTTCTTCTCGTGGTCGTTCCTCTAATGGTCGTGGATTTGGTGGTGGTCGCGGGCGTGGACGCTTTGAATGTTCTCATTGTCGTGGCACGAACCATACAGTGGATCGTTGTTATAAGCTCTATGGTTATCCACCGGGCTATTTCACTGGTAATGGTAATCGTCAACGGCGCCCTGCTAATTCCATTCATCAGCCTAGTTCTTCGCAGGCTGTGAATCAGGTGGACATCACATCTGCACCATCTGTTTCTCAGGCACCATCTTCACTGGATATTGCTTCTACATCCACTCTGCCACTGCCAGCTGCTAGGACTCCTCTTCATTCCCTTACAGATCATCCATATAAAACTTTACTCTCCTTGTTATCTTCTCAGATGTAGGCTTCCACTCATATCTCTGACTCAGGCTCATCTGGAACACATAACTCTAATACAGGTATTTCATTATCTATGATATCATATTCCAGCTTGGGTAGATCTAAATGAATTTTAGATTCCGGTGCAAGTAGACATATCACTTATGATCAGTCTCTTCTCGATACATCTGAAGAAGTTTCTAATGCTTATATTGTTCTTCCTAATGTCTCTTCATTACCTGTGACTCTTAAGGGAACTGTTAGACTTCATAATCATATCGTTCTCCATGATGTGTTTTATGTTCCCCAGTTTCAGTTTAATCTGCTTTCTCTTAGCCACTTACTCTAATATTCTCCAGTTTCCATTTCATTCTCAGTTGATTCCTGTGAGATTCAGGATTCAATGCAGAGGGAGGTGATTGGCAAGGCTAGTTTGAAGGATGGCCTTTATGTTTGGGATACTTCAAATTTGTTTGTAGATTCTATCTTAGCAAATAAGGTTTCTATAGCCACTTGGCACAATAGAATGGGCCATGTCCCTTCTTCTGTTCTTGAACACTTGAAAGATTATGTAGGCCTTCAAGGCACCAATCTTCATTTTCCACATTGTACTGTTTGCCCATTAGCAAAACAGAAACCTTTATATTTTCCCTCTGGAAATCATAATTCTTCTCATGTTTTTGATCTCATTCATGCTGATGTTTGGGGGCCGTTTAATCATGCTCCAAATAATTCTTACAAATATTTCCTAACTCTTCTTGATAATCACACAAGATTTACTTGGATTTTCTTGCTCAAATCTAAAGTCAGATATGTTAACTGTAGTACCTCAGTTCTTCAAAATGATTCAAACACAGTTTCACACTTCCATCAAGAGTTTTCTTTTTGATAATGCTCCTGAGTTGTCCTTTGTGGAGTTTTTCAAAGAACAGGGGGTTCTTCATCAATATTCTTGTGTTGAAACTCCTCAACAAAATTCTGTGGCTGAGAGAAAACACCAACACTTACTCAGTGTGACTAGAGCACTATTTTTCCAATCCAAAATTCCTTTGAAACACTGGACTGATTCCATCATGACAGCCGTTTTCTTGATTAACAGAACTCCTACCATCCAGTTGGAGTATAAAAGTCCCTATTTTCTGTTGTAGGGTACAGAGTTTGACTATAATTCTTCAAGTGTTTTTGGTTGCTTGGCCTATGCTTCTACTTTGACATCTAATAGGCACAAGTTTTCACCTAGAGCAAAAACCTTGTGCTTTTTTGGGCTATCCTCCTGGTGTTAAAGGGTACAGACTCTTGGATTTGGAGTCTAAAGAAGTCTTCATTTCTAGAGATGTTATTTTCCATGAAGATCTTTTCCCGTTTCACTCTTCACATGCAGTAGAGAGTTCTCCACATGATCCTTTTCTTGACAGCAGTACCAAAGCCTGCAGCAGATTTATATGATGATGAGATTCATTTAGATACTTCCCTGGACCATGGTAATACTACTGATGCATCAGTTGTTGTGCCACCAAGGAAATCTACAAGAGAAATTCACAGGCCTTCTTATCTACAGAATTACCACTGCAATTTATTGCACAATTCACCTTCTAACTGTGCTAGTTTGTATCCAATCTCATCACATCTCTCTTATGACAGATTGTCCACTCATCATAAGCAATTTTGTCTTAACATCTCCACTGTTCTTGAGCCTCAAACATATGCAGAGGCAGCTCAAGATTCAAACTGGAGCAAAGACATGCAAGAAGAGTTGTTAGCTATGGAAAATAATAACACCTGGACGGTGATGCCTTTACCTACTGGTGCACATTCTATAGGCTGTAGATGGGTGTTTAAAACAAAATTTCATTCAGATGGAAGCTTGGAACGTTACAAAGCCAGGTTAGTGGCTAAAGGGTATAATCAATTGCAAGGAATTGATTTCTTGGATACTTTTTCCCCTGTTGCAAAACTGGTGATAGTTAAGACTTTACTAGCATTGGCAAGTTTAAATAATTGGGAATTGGCGCAGTTGGATGTTAATAATTCCTTCCTTAATGGGTTTCTCTTTAAAGAGGTATACATGGATTTACCATAAGGTTATGTTCCTCATGCTATGTGCAAACTCAACAAATCTATATAAGGGTTAAAACAAGCATCTAGACAGTGGTATGCACGGGTCTCCACTCCCTTGGTTCAGTATGGATTCACTCAATCCAAATCTAACTATTCTTTGTTCACAAAAGGGTCAGGTTTGGATTTTGTAGCTTTGTTAGTATATGTTGATGAAATTGTTATAACTGGGCCAAATTCTTATCTCATTGCTGATCTAAAGACATTTCTTCATGCTCAGTTTAAATTGAAAGATTTAGGGAAGCTCAAATATTTTCTTGGTCTTGAAATTGCTCGGAAGCCGAGTGGAATCATGTTATGTCAACGCAAATACACACTGGAGCTTTTAGAGGAAGTTGGTTTTCTGGGATCTAAGCCTATGCCTACTCCCATGGACCCTAATGCCAAGCTAAATTCTTTTGATGGTGAGTTACTTGAGGACGGGTCTATGTACAGGAAATTAATTGGAAAGTTACTTTATCTCACCCTTTCTAGGCCAGATATTTCATTTGCTGTCAACAAGGTAAGTCAGTTTGTAGCCCAGCCTCGTACTATACATCTTCATGTTGTACATTATCTCTTACGGTACATTAAGGGTAGCCCTGGACAAGGGATTTTCTTTCCATCATCAGGTGATATTAAATTGACTGTTTTTGTTGATGCGGATTGGGCATCTTGCCAAGATACTCGACGTTCTACTACGGGCTTTTTTGTTTTTCTGGGAGATGCTTTAATATCTTGGAAATCCAAGAAGCAAAATATTGTTTCTAGATCATCAGCGGAGGCTGAATACCGGGCCCTTGCCATAGCCACAAGTGAATTAGTTTGGTTGTCTCAACTTTTGAGCGATTTCCAAGTATCATTCCCAACTCCAATTGTTATGTTTTGTGATAATTTGGCTGCTCTCCATCTTGCTGAAAACCCTATCTTTCATGAGAGGACGAAGCACATCAAAGTGGATTGTCACTTTGTGCGTGACAAAGTATCCACTGGTTTTCTTAAGTTCCTATCGGTTCGTACAAACCATCAACTTGCTGACATGTTCACGAAAGCCTTGCATGCTCCACAGCTCAAGCTCCTCATAGACAAGATGAAAGTTATCAATATATTCCTTTCATCTTGAGGGGGCTGTATTATAAATATTGTAAATATTAATTTGTTAGCTGGTTAGGGTTAAGCTTTGTGACAGCTGTGTTAGTCCACGTGCTGCTTGCTTATTTATTAAGCTAGCTAGATCTGTACACGTGTATATAAACTCTCAGTTGTGTATTGGTCAAACATAATGATGAATATACTTTATTCAATTTTTCATTTCTTCTTTTATAACAATAGGTATGGACTCAAAGTAGACCAAAAAAAAAAAAAATTAGGTATGGACTCAAATACTCAGAGCCATCCTTTTATTCATGAGCAAACTTCTCAGGGCAATCAGAGCTCATATTCTCGTATTCCAAAACTTGAATTTCTTTATTTTGATGGTGAAGATCCTAGGGGTTGGATAAGAATGTAATTTTCACATTGTAATTTGTAACTATTATTGCTCCAGAGAAAAAGTTTCACTTGCCTCAATCCATTTTCTTTTTTCTGGCAAGGCAGAACTGTTGTTCCAAAATCCTTTGGAGAATAAGAAACATGTGAGTTGGGAACTGTTGGTGAAAAGGATACTATTGAACCACAACTGTTGGTGGGGGGGGATTAAATAAACTTCGCCAAATCATTACTGTTTCACAATTTGAGGAGAAGTTTGAGGAGCAGTAGCTGAGACCACATATATTGGCCTTTAAACAGATATTTGAGTGAGGAATATAAGATGGCTTGTTTTTGTGAGTGGGTTGAAGGAGGAGATTAGAGGAGGGGTTATGGCAATGAAATCTGAGAGTTTGCAGGAAGCCGTTAGCTTAGCAAAAAGGCAGGAAGCAATGGTTGATGCAATAGTTTCACAGAACCAATCATACACCTAAATCCACCCTTACACCAAAGCCCCGTTGTAAAACTGAGAATTACACTTCTGACCTCATCCAAAAACAGAAACCAAAACATGAAACCAAAAACTAAATTTTCACTAAATTATGGAAAATTCTAGCCCAGACCTGATTTGACCGAACTCAACCAATTAAAAAGGCAAGTGTATTACACTTGCTATTTGATTGGTCAATCTCCCCAAACTTTCTATCAACCACACTGCAAGTGCAAAACACTCGCCCCCTCGTTACACCGGTTTGGCTGAGCCAGGCTCGGGCTAAATTATCTCTAAATTATCTGCTTGTCTCATTATATAATAAAATTTGAATAAACGCAGGACAATGACAAGAAAAACATCCTAGCCGTCCAAACCCTCGGAACACGATCATGGGCCGAGTCGACGCTTATGGCCACCACCTCCATCCTCCTCTGCTCCGGACTCACCGCCGTGATCAGTGGCACGTACAGCATCAAGAAACTGTTAAACGACGTCGTGTACGGGGCCCACGGCGAGTTCATGATGGCTCTAAAATACGTAACCCTCCTCCTCATCTTCCTCTTCTCCTTCATCTGCCACTCGCTATCGATCCGGTTCACGAATCAAGTCAACTTCCTCATCAATTGTCAGCCTGAGTCCTCGGACGGTGTTGTGACCCCTGAATACGTGTCGGAGCTTCTCGAACGGGGGTTCGCCCTAATGACGGTGGGGAACCGCCTCTTCAACGCGGCGTTGTCACTCATGTTGTGAATCTTCGTGCCGGTGCTGGTGTTCCTATGCTCCATGACGATGGTGCCCATGCTTTATAATTTGGATTTTGATGGAGAATTCATGTGAATATTTGTGTTGCAATTTCTTACATAATAATATTTTGTTATGGACATATATATTTGTTAATGACTAATAATATCTTATAAATAACTTGTATGTGACTTAAAACTTAGGTTTTTATGAAATTAATGATAATTAAGTTAGGGAATCATAATTTATTTCTAAAACATTAATACATTATTACATCGATCCCTAGTTATTGACAGTACTAATTTACGGAGAACCAAAAAAATATCGATGTATCACTCTTCTTAAATTATTATCGAGATCTCACTCCCTGGGCATATCATCGTTGACTGCTTCTTGACAAATTATGGGTGAACCATATTATTCACACGAAAAAAGATGAAAATATTTATATACAATTATGTTTTGGACTCGCCTGACGGTGGCTTAGAGATTATTCTGAATCGATAACATTCATTGGTCAAATTAGCCTATAGTTAGTAATCTTTTATATATATATATATTCTAAAAGAATGTATTTGGGAGGATTTTGTGAAGATATAGCTATATGTATATGAGATGGAAGATCGAACTATTAACTTGTTTTATTATTAAAATAAAAATAAAAATTGAGAGAGGTCTTAAATTCGAATTTATGCACGCCGATATAAGTTGCCACAACAATCTGTTTTAACATATTTAATACGGGGATATAGAAAATATATAAACATACGAAGTTGGTGCAATAAAATGGATGGAAACAGCATAGCCAACCTCATGTCGATGCTGTACTGATATCCACAATCTTCTTGATATTATCCTCGTATGATGTCTGAGTCCTGACACCAGGAGTTCGACGAGTGTACCAAAATACAAATTTGTTCTGAAGATCACAAATAGAGGACAAGATAAGTCCAGCAAGATCATTTAGCAGTAGTTCACCCATTCCAAATTCCATCTAACCAGTAACCAAATTTCAGGAGAATATTATGCAAATGAACAGAACAGGAGTGTAATCTACCACTTTATGATGCAAATGAAACAGCCTACCCATCAATAACAAGTACTTGACACTTTTTTCCATCCGGCCTTGCATTATACTTTATAGGAAGAATGCAGGAAATCTATACCTTAATTTGGTTATCAAAATTCAAAGGATATAAGAAATGCTTGTAATGTTAAATATACTGTTATAGAACAAGATCTTCTATCCCGAAGCCACACCAAAATCTCGCATCAAACATACATGTTCCAATCGGAGAAGGGAAAGAATGATTCTTTTAGAGGTCTCTTAGATTCTCTCCATGATTCAAGAATATGCTTCAAACATTATAAATAAGTTTTTCAATCTAAAGCCCTCACAATAATCAGCACCATTTTAAAAACGATTAACAAGGAAAAAACAGCACCAAACGCAGAAAATACAATCAACTACGAGTCAATGCTTCCTTCAACCAGCTCGAAAAGGCTCATCCACAAGCACGCGATACGAATCACGAATCAAACGAGAATCCACTTAATTCAATGAATTTAAACACAATCAAGAGCAAGGATCTTCGAAAATTTCATCTTTAACAGATCATTAACTTGAAAAAGAACTTATCACTGTTGATAATGAGAAAGGTTTGGGAGAGAAAATTCTTTGTATTCATTGTATATTGCGTTACTGTATTACAGAGATTTCTACCAACTAAATAGAGTACAAGGAGTCAAGGACTAATTACAAGCCTGCAATTAAGCTACGTACAAGGAAAGAATAATAAGGTCAAATCCCTTCCAAAAATATTATGATCTCCAACACTCCCCCTCAAGTTGGATCATGGGGGTCGAGCATATTCAACTTGGACAGTGCCATATGGAAGTTCTGGCTGCATACCACCTTAGTTAAGATATCTGCCAGCTGATCCTCTGATCTTACGAATGGGAGTTTAACTATCCCTGACTCGATTTTCTCTTTGATGAAATGCCGGTCAATCTCTACGTGCTTTATTCGATCGTGTTGTACAGGGTTGTGTGAAATGCTTATCGCTGCTCTATTGTCGCAGTACAAGTCAATGCTCCCCTCTGGGGGAAAGCCAATCTCTGTTAAGAGCTTTCGAATCCATAAGATTTCTGTGATCCCCCGAGCTATTCCTCTGAACTCTGCCTCAGCACTGGAGAGTGCCACAACTTTCTGCTTCTTGCTTCGCCAGGTAACCAGATTCCCTCCCACAAAAGTAAAGTATCCAGATGTAGATCGTCTGTCGGTGATGCTTCCAGCCCAATCAGCATCGGTGTAGGCTTTGATTTGGGTGTGCCCATTCTTTGTGAACATAAGTCCCTTTCCTGGAGAAGACTTTAGGTATCTCAGAATCCTCATAACTGCCTCCATGTGTTCTTTACTCGGGTTATGCATGAATTGACTCACAATCCCGACGGAATAGGCAATGTCTGGCCTAGTGTGGGCCAGGTAGATAAGCTTGCCTACCAGCCTTTGATACCTTTCCCTATCCGTTGGTGTCTGATCCGGAAAAATTCCCAACTGGTGATTTTGAGACATCGGTGTCTCAACTGGTTTACAATCCAGTAATCCCACCTCTGCCAGGAGATCAAGGATATACTTTTTCTGTGAGATGAAGATTCCCTTGTCAGACCTCATTACCTCGATGCCCAAGAAGTATCTTAGCCCTCCCAAGTCTTTCATTTCAAACTCTTGGGATAGGTTCTTCTGAAGATCGGTTATCTCCTTAGTATCATTCCCAGTTATTACCATATCATCGACGTAGATAACCAGAAGGGTGATGAGGTGGTCCCTCCTTTTGATGAACAATGAGTGGTCTGAGTTACTTTGACTGTACCCGTACTTTCTCATGGCTAGAGTGAACTTCCCAAACCAAGCTCTGGGCGACTGCTTGAGTCCATAAAGTGACCTTTTCAATCTACATACCATAGGTACATCTCTCCGGCTCTCAAACCCTGGTGGAGGGTCCATGTATACTTCCTCCTCGAGGTCCCCATGCAGGAAAGCATTCTTTACATCAAACTGGTGTAGGGGCCACTCATAGTTGGCAGCTATGGACAACATAATACGGATAGTGTCCAGTTTTGCCACTGGGGAGAAAGTCTCTGTGTAGTCGATCCCATAGGTCTGGGAATACCCTTTGGCCACTAACCTGGCCTTGTACCTTTCGATAGTGCCATCTGCTTTGTATTTGATACTGTACACCCATTTGCATCCAACAGAACGTTTCCCAGCGGGGAGTGGGCATTCTTCCCACGTTTGGTTCTTGGACAAAGCGTTGATTTCTTCTTCCATAGCTTGTCTCCAAAGAGGATGTTTATGTGCTTCCTCAATGGTTCTCGGGATCTCTTGGGTATAGACGGCATGGATGAAGGCCTGGAGCTGTGCTGAGCAGCTTGAAGTAACATGATGAGCAATCGGGTACTTTGATTTGCTCTGCCTTTCTGGGCTGTACCTGTTCGGCGGAATTCCCCTGTTTTGTCTCTGAGGTAGAATATATGTATGCTGAACAGAAAGAGGAGGGTCAGGATCACTTACCTCAAGGATATTCGGTGACGGGGGTGCTTCTGGGACGGTTGTTGAGAGAGATGGAGTAGATGGGGTACTGGCCGACACAGATGGTGCAGAAGCTGTCGGGGGTGAAGTATACTCTTGTAGTGGTTCTAGCCATTCACACATCCAATTTAGTCCCTCACTTGTACCCTTCTCCCCCTGAGGGTTTGAATTGGATTCCCCTTTGAAGTAATATTCGGTTTCCAGGAAGTCAACGTCCATGGTAATGTAGTGACGGTTGCCAACTAGATCGAAGCAGTGGTAACCCTTCTGAGTAGGGTTAAAACTGAGAAACACACACCGCACTGCACAGGGGTCCAATTTTGTTCGTAAATGCTTCGGGGTATGAACAAATGCGACACATCCGAATACCCGTGGAGTGAGCAGAAGCACAGAAGGGATGGAGTGGAATTTTCTGAGGTTGTCCAAGGGGGTCTTATGCTTTAATGCCTGTGTGGGTAGTCGATTCATCACATACACTGCCGTTGAAACAGCCTCGGCCCAATAGGAGTTGGGAACATGGGCTTCAAACAAGAAAGCCCGAGCACTCTCGAGTATGTATCGATTTTTTCATTCTGCAACACCGTTCTGCTGTGGGGTGTGCGGACAAGTGGTCTCATGAATCACTCCATTTTGGGAGAAGAAGCTTTGAAGATTCTGGTTGATGAACTCTCCTCCGTTATCAGAACGGAAAACTTTAATAGAGACAGAAAACTGTGTTTGAATCATTTTAAAGAAGTCCCTGATCGTATTTGGGGCATCGAATTTTTGTTTCAGAAAGTAAATCCAAGTGAACCTGGTGCAATCGTCAATAAACAGAATAAACCATCGAAATCTGGAGTTAACATAACTTGGGACTGGTCCCCAGACGTCAGAATGTATCAACTCAAAAGGAGAATTTGTTTTATTCTGAGAGCTTGGATAAATGTTTCGATGACTTTTGGCAAGTACACAAGTATCACAATGTAAAGCACTGGATTCTGAAACTAAATCTGGAAACAAGCGTTTCAAATACTGAAAAGAAGGATGCCCCAATCTACGGTGCCATAGCCAAATTTGCCTGTCACTACGGCCTTGAGAGAGAAAACTTGAGCCGGTTTGTGAAATATCTCTGATGTAGTACAACCCATCTCTCTCAATACCACGCCCAATGATCGCCCCCGTACGAATATCCTGTAAGAGGCAAAAAGAGGAAAACATTAGCACCGCACAGTTTAGCTCTTTGGTGAGTTGACTAACAGAAAGCAACTTTGTAGTGAGAGATGGTACAACAAGACAGTGAGAGATATTCATTTTCTCAGATAAAGAAACATTGCCGGCACCAATAACGGGATAAGAAAGACCGTTGGCATTTATCACTGTCGTCTTCCGAGGAGGGGAAGAGGTCCGGATATCACGAGCCTCATTTGTCATATGATCAGTGGCCCCACTGTCAACGAGCCATTCGGTTTCTAAGCTCACGTGATGAGCCTGCATGAAGGTTTTTCCTTCCCTAGAGATGTCTGACCCATCTTTACAACTTTCCAACTCATTTTCCCTTTTAAACCCAACAACATCTTTCACATAATTTATTCCTAGCCCAACATCTTTATTTAATTTCAGCCCATCATTATTCAATTCCATCTCCACAATATCACCACTTTCGTCCAGCCCACCATCATAATTACTACAATTTTTTTCCAACCCACAAATAATGTCTGGCCCACCATCATAATTATTATTACAATTTCTTTCCAACCCACAAACAATATTTGGCCCATAATTGAAAAATAGGTTTGGAGAATCTGTATTACCTGAGTTATCGCCCCTTTCCTTACCAGATTCTTTGATATTTTCATTCACTCCACCGTAGATGGAGGCGCCGCCGCTGGGAGTGTTGCCATCCTCAGCGATTTCCCGGCCGGTGGCGCCCCTGATGGCTTGTACGGTGGCGACTCGTCCCTGTCCTCCAGCTTCTGGAATTCCGGCTGAGAGATGGGCTTTGCCGGCTGGTGGAGCAGTGGTGCTACCGCCGGCACGACTTGCTTTCTTCCGAGCTAGGTGTTCGGCCCACCAGTCCGGGTATCCCACGATCTCGAAGCAAGTTTCCTTCGTGTGTCGTGTGCCACCGCACACGATGCATTTCTGAGAGGTTCCCGTGCCAGCGCCGATACTCGATTTTCTGCCCCTATTCTCGCGGGATGATGAATTCCCTCCTGACCGCATTTTTGCTACCACTCCAATGCCGCCGGGATTTGAATCGTTCATCGCCAAGAGCCGGCGATCTTCACGGCGAATAGCGTTATAAGCCTCTTCCAGGGTGGGTGGCGTTTGTGCCTTGAGTAAGTCCCTTTTGATTGGATCGAATTTCCCATCCAGCCCCCATAGAAACGCGAAAACCCGATCTTCTTGTTTTTCCAGATTGTAGGTTTTCCGATCCTCGGTACATTTCATCGTCTGGGGTTGTCGGTAGTCAATCTCTCTCCAGATCCCTTGAACGGTTCGGTAATATTGATCGACGGTCATATCGGCTTGGTTGGTTTGATAAGCTCGTTGCTTCAATTCATAAAGTTTGAGTTTGTCGCCCCCATCGTGGTAGGTGGATTCGATCTCGTCCCACAATTCCTTCGCGTTGGGGCAGAGAATGAATTGGGCTGCAATCTCGGGTTCCATCGAATTGAGGATAAGGCTTCGAACGGATCCATCTGTCTGTTCCCAAGCTTCATATCCGACACCATCTGGTTCAGGGGATACGGTCTTTCCGGTAATGTATCCCAATCTTCCTCGACCAAGTAGTACTAGTTGAACGGTTCTTGACCAAATTGCATAATTGTTGTCATTGAGTTTTATGTTGATGGTTGTGGTGGTGGTTGATTCTGGTTGTTTTTGCTGGAGGAGTTCAGCAAATTGAGCCAGTAACTCCGACGTTATTGGGTTTGATTTGGGAGGTGAGGCCATCGGTAAGCGATGAGCAAGGTACGATTAATGAATCGAAACCCGCTCTGATACCATGTTGATAATGAGAAAGGTTTGGGAGAGAAAATTTTTTGTATTCATTGTATATTGCGTTACTGTATTACAGAGATTTCTACCAACTAAATAGAGTACAAGGACTAATTACAAGCCTGCAATTAAGCTACGTACAAGGAAAGAATAATAAGGTCAAATCCCTTCCAAAAATATT
>JBBMKE010147026.1:0-15865 GCA_037834125.1 Lippia alba | reverse complement strand
ACATTGAACCCGGGCCTGCCTCTGATACCAACTGTAACAGCCCAAACCCGCCTGGTGAATATTGTCCGCTTTGGGGCCCAGCAAGGCAAACCCCTCACGGCTTTGTTTCTCCCTCCAGAATTTAAACCCGAAGGTGCCTGGCCAGGAAAACACGTTCACAAGGGGAGAGGTATCCACTACTTATAAAGCAGCTTCATTCCCCTCTCCAATTCGATGTGGGATGAGCAAGCATAGGGCCCTACTACAGAGCACGAGTACGAGTCCTAACTCCAACTCCTCAAAATGCAAACAAAGAAAAGCAAAACACAAACAAACCAATTAACTCCGGGTGATATAAGGGTTGATGGCCCTAACTATCGGCAAACCAGTGAGACAGGGTTTAATTACTTCCCTGAAACCTTCGGCGGGGTTACCACCGGCTCAAGAGGCCACCTTTCCTCAAAACTCCTAAGGTCGAGTGAAACTCTCAAAGGGGAGAGTGTTGATGGACGAGCTCGGCGACCCCACAGCCGTCCCGAGATGCCATATCACTCTCCAGGGCCCAAAGAAAAATGCAAACCACAAAGCCTTTCTTTCAAAGCTCACTTCACGCACACACCCACACTTAACACAATTTTCGAAGACATAAAGTAAAATAATTTATATATATGTATCAAACGTTTTTCAATACCCATAACAAACGGGATAAGCCCCCAAAGTACGTATCACACATTTATCTATCATATAATATACATAACTCGCATGTGGGCTTCAAAACACATAGGATTTTAGGTCAAAATAACTAAATGAACAAAACCTCACCTTATACATGCGTAGTGAAGACAAAAAGGATATAATCGGCCACCTATGGGATAGTCTCGTCAACCTCGGGATCAACCTCTAAACAAAACAAACAAGAAGGGTTGAACTTAGACTCAATATGTACAAAATATATGCTCGTCAAATGCATATGTGCATGAATGATGCAATCGAATGATATGAAAGAGCAACTAGGTCAAATAGGGCATATAAGTGCATAAGAGACCATAATTCATAAATGAGCAAATAAATCAAGTCACAAAACCATATTATATCATATAACACATAAAAAGACATGTTAATACCTCATATAAGTCATAAACAAACTAAGGAAACGAGTAACGAAGCAAAGGAACGCGAAAATAAGCACCTTGAACAAAAGGAGGTTAACGGCAGTTAACCCCAGAAAGCACAAAAAGCACGCACGGTCGTGACCTGGTACAGGGGAAATCTGTACCAGGGTAATGGCTGTTACCCACACAACGTAACGCCCGTTACCTGGTACAGGCTTCCCCCTGTACCAGGTAACGCCCCTTACCCCAAAAAGCCCTAAAATGGCCTAACGGCCACACCAAGCCAAAACCAACTCTCAAACCCCCAAACATCGAACCAAAGCATCAAGAATCATATATACATCAAATCTAAGTCATAATCATGCAAGAAACTAGGCCTAAACATGCTCCAATGCAAGGAAATGCAATCATATATTCAAAGCTCCAAATTTCCCGCAAAATTCATTAATGGCAACTATGAAATACCTCAACTACCACTCATGCCAACTTCACACAACATTTATGGATGCATTTAGAGAATATATCATCAGTCAAAGTCCAAAGAATCACAAGGAATCATGCTCAATCACCAACAATGACTCTAACTCTTACTATTGCACATATGAGCCAAAAGCTATGCTCCGCCCCATAAAATTCATCATGTAAGCACTTAAAAGAAAGAGAAGGAAATGGTGGATCAAAAACAAAGCTTGCCTCTTGAAGATGGAAGGATTTGAAGGTGTCTTGAGCTCAAAATGGTGAAAAGTCACTATTCTCTTTTCTTCTCCTTTGGTGTCGGTTGAAACTGCTGAAAAAGGGGAGAAAATGAAATGAAAAAGGGTCCAAGTTGCTGATTAAGAAAAGGGAAATGATTTGGCAAGGTGCGGGTTCAAGTTTCATCCAATTTGGACCAATATGGAGTTAGTTATGGCCTTTTAAGTAGGCAAAGGTCCTTCCACATGCGACGCTTCTTTCGTATGAGGTTTCGGGGTATCAAACGAGCTTACAAAAATAAAAGGCTAATTCCATTGAACTTCGTTCGCTGAAACGAGCTGAACGAAGGTGACGGAATTTGAAACCGAATTCCCGAGCTCAAGATATGTCGCCCGAAACTCAAGCTAACTAAATGCCTATTAGTCCCTCTACGTTCCGTCTCCAAACCGCAAACCAAAGCCAACTCAAATGAAATGAAAAATACAAAACGAGCACATAATTGGAATCTTCACTCATGCATAAATGACATATTAAAATATCACAAAGTCCGGAACAAGAATCGAATATGAAATACGCACAAAAACTAAAGTACTCAAGCAAAACTCAAAGAATTGAATAAATACTTTGGCGAAACAAGGGTGGAGGCTTATAACCGAACCACAAAGTTTGCTCTCGAGATTGTTGAGAGCTAAATATTTTAGAGGGGCAGATTTTTTTGAAGCTCCCTTGGGAACGAATCCCTCACTCACGTGGAGCAGCATTTGGTCGGTGATGAATCTTTTGGAGGTGAGAGTAAGATGGAAAGCGGGAAATGGCACCTGTATTAACGTTAGCAAGAAAAATGGCTTTCTAGGACACATAGCTGCAGGCCTTTGCTTCGGATGGGGGAATAATTTACGTAAAACAATTGATATCAGAATAGGCGATATGGGATGAGAGTTTGGCGAGGAGCATTTTTTGGGCAGCGGACGCGGAGGTGGTCCTTGCAATTCCGGTAGGAGGTAGCATGGTGAGGGATAAGAGGACATGGCACTATAATAATAGCGGGAGGTTTACAGTGAAGAGTGGTTACCTAGTTGTTTTAAGGATTGATCACCAAGAAGGAAGTAGGGGGGAAAGCTCGAGTAGTTGTTCATGGAAAGTAGTATGGGACTAGAAAATAGCTCCAATGATTAGAGTCTTTCTATTGAGGCTGTGCAAAGGAGCATTACCTATTGGATTGGCGTTGAAGAAGCGTAGGTGTACGGTCGAAGAGGTATGTCCATGGTGTGGGGAAGAAGAGGAAACTTTGGAGCATGCTTTTATTGGATGTAACATGGCTAGTTCTAATTTTCCTTCGGGCGTTGATATTGAATTGGAGAGGCGATGGGGAAAGTTGGGCGTGTGGGGTGTTGGAGAAGCTGAGTACGAGGGAAGGGGATAGATTTGTGGTGGCGATGTGGGTGTTATGGAAAAACAGAAATAAAAAGTGGTCGGGTAATGAGGGTCTGCAAGCGGAGGCTTTAGCTGTGTATGTAAGGAATTACTATGAAGAAGGATTAACAGGAAACGCAGCTAACACGATGGCGGAATTGCCCAGATTACTTGATAAATGGACAGCACCACCGCTGGGAGTAGTGAAGATAAATTTTGACGCAGTGTTTTTCGAAGAAGATGGAGAGATTGGCCTGGGAGTAATAGCAAGGGACCATAATGGTGGCTGTGTGGGTTGGGCGAGCAGAAGATTGAGCAGTAGAGTGGCAATTGAGATTGGAGAAAGCTTGGCAATGCTTGAAGCAGCAAACATGGCACAACAGAAGGGGTTCACTTCCATAATTCTTGAAGGAGATTGCCTTGGCTTTATTCAGAAATTATAGAACAACTTGGAGGATTGGTCACATATAGGTTCCATTACTCATGATATCAAAGCTATTCTGAATCAAAGGCAGTCTGCTTCAGTCACTTTTGTTCGTCGTTCCGGCAACAAGGTGGCTCACTCTTTAGTGCGATTAGGCTTAAATTTAGAAGGGGACTTTGAGCTCCCTGATAGTTCTAAGGATTTCCTTGTAGAAGATATTGATTCTTTGTAAATGTCTTCTATTTCCTTTCAAAAAAAAAAGAAACCCCAATGGTTAAATTCTGATCAAGTTAGGTGCAATTTCGACTTAATCTTAAATTCTTAATAGTTTAACTTCTCGTACCATACACAAAACCACAAAACTAAAGAAAGAACATGCGACAAAAATTGAAAAATTAAATCACTATCATTATCCAATTGCTTGAAGCTAGAAGTAGAGAAGATCAAACTATCAAGTCTATATGGAGCCAAAAAGTACCCAATTGTAAAAGATATTACTCTTTTGCATGCGAAAACTCCATCCGACTACTCCCCAATTACATACTGATAAGTGTAAAACCATATTGCTTACCATTCATCTGTGTGACACACCGGTTCTCCGATCAACTGAACCGGCACCATGTATTGATTTCTTTGTGTGCTTTAATTGTTTAATTTACTCCTTCTCGTTACTTTCTTACCTTTTTTCATGACTTGGTTCGTCACTGTAGCGGTGGAGTTCCGCCGCCTCCGGCGAGTTTTCCGACGACCAAGGGTGGTTTCTGACTGTTTTCGATGTCTTGAGTCCAGTTCTGGCATTAGTTTAGGCTGAATTGTGGCGGAGATGGGGTTTCCAGCAATGCAGTAGTGGCGCGACTTTAAGCGCCAATTTGGGGCTTTTCCAGTGATATTTTGGCATCAAGCTATTTATAAAAGTTGCTCAGAAGGCTGAGATTGAGCTAACCGTGGTGGTGGCGGCCTAAGAACCGGCCGTCAGCGGCAGACCGGCTGTAAACCGGTAGTGAATCGGTCGGCCACTGTTCCGGCGACTTTTTTCCGGCAATCAAGGTTGGGCTTTCGGAGTACTCGATACAAGCTTCGCAATGGTACGTTCAGATTTTATTTTCAATGCATGGTTTTCATTTAATTTTAATTCTTGGCCTTAGGTTTCGTATTTGTTTTTTGTCAACGAAGTCCCGTACGTTTGGTATTTTCTGAAATTGGTTGAGGGCTTTTGTTTGTTAGGCCGAGACGTATGATCCTGTCCTTCCGGGGATTTTTCCGGCCACCGGAGGTATTTTTCCAGCGACTGTCAGCCTTGTCCCGGTGACTTTCGGCATCGACATTTCAATGTTTCTTCATTCTTTGGGTTCCTTTCGTCATGGTGAGTCCATCGCCACTTTCGATACGTCAATCGGATGTCCGGTTGATTTGTTGTGATTTTTGGAAGTAATTGTATTTATTTTCCGTTAATTGTTATAATCATTTAATTTGATCTTGTACGTGCGTTGTTGGATTTCTGAGTTGTATGAATGACTGAAATTATGATATGGTATTTGAAATATTTGGTTCTTGTGTTACTCGTATTTAATTGTCTTGTTGTGCCACTTTGTCCATGAGAAATGTCGTATTTAATAAAATGTAATTGGCATTGATGACTTAAATCCCAATATGTCGAATCGGATTAATTGTTCATTGATTTACATTTGTAATTCGACCATGTATGCAAGTTGAATTAGAATTATGCATTGTATGTTAACCGAAAATTTGATATTGTATATAAAGGGTATAATTCTTGATTAATGAATTTAAGTACCTTGTTATATGCCTATTTGCTTGAGAATATTATTCTTTAAATATGTTGTTGTAATAAACTTTCAACAAATATGTTACATTTAATTTGAAAGAATTATTATGTAAACCATTTGTTGAGAAGTTGTAAGTTTCATAAATAAGAAATCTTGAATAAATTAATTTGAACCTCTTGGACGACAATTGAATTCAAATTAGTTTATATAATTTTATTAGAGACTTTATTTAAGAAATGATTTAATTGTATATGTATGAATTGGGTTGGCGATAAATGAATTAATATGAAACAATATGATTTGCATTTTATTTATATCTTCCCTATTTGCGTTATTTCTGCACATAAATGTGTCATATTATGCAATATGAAGTTATAGAATTTTATGACAACTTTTTTTATGTGATTTTGAATATGAATTTGAATTCTGCTTACGTGATTGCATCTTTTAAGTGTTTGAGCATTGTCGTGCGTCATTGTTGTTTTGGTCTGAGTCTGAGTCTTCAGGGGTTCTTATGCGAGGGTCTGTCAGCTATTTGGGTTTCATGGGTTGAGTGTTTGACCCTACACACTCCAGACTCTACTTTCTTGGAGGTGAGGTTTTAGGATTTTTATATTAGTTAAAGCGACCTACAACCCTATGTGCTCATTTTCAGGCCTGCATGCGATTATTCTATTATATTTATATAATAGATATGTGTTTATACAATATGTGTACGGATTTGTCATATGTTGAAAGGTTTTGAAACTATATGTACGAGCGTACGTAAGCTTGAAATGTTTTGCAACGAGGCTATGCTCCAAACCGTGTGACTTCGCAGCAGCTTTGGATTTGGATGACACAGAGAGATACGTTATAGCATATACTAAGTTGCAAGGTAAGGTATGCTTGATCAGGTACGTAAGTTTTATGTTAAGTTACGATAAGTTTGTTAAGCGAGGTATGCCCTGAAATATGGGAATTCTGTTACGATATGTTACGTTATGTTATGGGCCCCGTAGTCTGCGAGTCAGGAAGCCTGGAATGGCAACGGACCATCGGGATAAGCCTGAGAGTAGTCTCCGTCTTTTATGAAAGGACCGACCCGGAGCTCGCCAGGAGGTTTGGTTGAGCAATGGGAGCCTGAGGGTTTAAGTGTACGCGCTTCCCTAGACCGTCTGGATGGTTAGGGTTGGCCGACCCTTCCATCACTGGAGAAGATGGGATTGTTTTCTGATACGTTCTGTTTCTGTTATGTTATAGAAGTTGGAGGAAACCCGTACTCACCGGGTATATGTTCTGATACGTTACGTTGGTTATGAAACGAGATAGGTGTTTCCTTTACACTTTAAGTTTTGATAAGTCTGATTTAAGATACGATAAGATTTATTTTTTAATAAGTTTAAGTATAAGTTACATATGAATTAAGTTTTGCTTAAAAATTGGTTTTGGTATGCAAAACCCTAATCCCGGTTCATAATCTTGGTTTTGATATGTGATCCGCTCCCTATTATGTATTAGTGTCCGTCAGTTCAGCCCCCTCACTCAGTCAAGTTGTTTGGACTGATCCCTCTATTTTTCCCCCCTTCAGTTTCAGGTGCTGGTTTTGGCTCGTGCTAGGAGGTTTCGAGTTGAGTCCTTAGTTCTGTCCGAGTCGGTTATATCTTCTGTATTCCTTTTATGTATCTCTTTCGTTGTATTCATTTACGTATGTAAATTTGTATTCATATTTGTATAAGTTATGTTCAGTTAATTGCCTTGTCGGCATTCTTTATGTTTTAAAAGAGGCCTGTGAGCCCAAGTCTGCATGTGATCTGAAGGTTTTAATTCTTGTCGGCCCGTGGCCATTGCATGTGATTATGTGATTGTGTGATTTGACAGGTTGATAATCGGGACAGGTTAGGACAGGTTCTTGATTAGTTGAACCCATACAATGGTATGATTGACTTGATTTGCTTGTTGGTTTAATTATTTTCTAAAGTTTGTATATTTGCAACGCTTCCGCACTCTGGTTCTGCATATCTCATTGTACAGGGTCTACGTACTGCCTAGCCTAGGTTGGGTTTTTATTTGTCACCCGTTCGCTTTGACTTGGTGCTTGTGCGGACTTTCTATTTCGTACACCTGTCAGGTCCTAGTGCAGGGGATGTGGTGCCTTTCGTTTGGGGTGCTACATCGCCGTTTTCAATAGGTTGGGGAAATATGCTCTGCATATCACCCTTGACGAGAAAAAGGAAGGTAAGAAAATTTATCGCAGGCTTGATGCAGGATCTGAGGCACGGACAGGCAGGCCAAAACTATGTATCTTTCGCCAACAGGGTCCAGAGAGCTCTCGAGCAAGAAGAGGAGTTTAAGAAAAAAAATCCGGTCGCTCCGAGGGTGTACACGGGATAAGGGTCCGGTTCTAGTTTGGGAAAGAGGCCCATGACACAAGCCGCTCCACCGGCTAAGGGTCCTTACAAGAAACCACGTGGACCTACTCCAGAAGCGCCGGCGGCACCTCCGGCACCATAGGGTTTTAGTCGAGCTTGCTTAGCTCAGGCTCCTTGTGTTCATTGCGGCGGCCCGTCTCATAACTACTACAATTGCCGCAAGAGACTCGGATTGTGTTTAATCTGCGGAAAGGGTGATCATAGAGCCGAGGCGTGCCCCAATAAAGCTCCGGGATTTCAGAGAGGAGCACCAAGGCCCCTTGTTCAAGCACGAGCATACACCCTTGAGGGTGAAGAATAGGATGCAGAGGTGGATCCCACAACTGTGGTCGAAGGTACAATTTGCATACATAACACGAACATACATACACTTTTTGATCCGGGCACCACACATTCTTTCATTTCTTATGATCTTGTTGATTTTATGTGCTTACCTATTATATCTGTGAATACGTGCTTTGTTGTGAGTTCTCCTTTGGGTAGTAGCTTGGAGACAGATAAGGTGATTCAGAATTGTTCAGTGGGGTTGGAAGGAAAAGAATATCCAGCAGATTTTATCGTAATGCCCATGAAGAAACACGGGGTGATATTAGGGATGGATTGGTTGTATAGGCACCAGGCCTTGATTGATTGATTTGCTAAGAAAGTGATTTTGCGAGGAAATTCAGTTTCGGGTATTGGTTCTAAAGCAGTTCCTCTTCTGTCGTTTACCGAAGCTTCTCGATTAATAAGAAAGGGCGCCGAGGGGTTTATTGTCTACATTCTCAATAGGCCGAAGGATCAGATTAAGTCCGAGGATACCGAAGTTATAAGGGATTATCCATACGTGTTTCTGGAGAGCTTGAACACTTTATCGCCGGACCGTGAGATCGAATTTGTGATAGAACTTTATCCGAGCTCTAAACCGTACTCTAAGACACCTTATAGAATGGCACCGGCAGAGTTCAAGGAATTAAAGGTTCAGCTTGAGGATTTGCTGAAAGTCGGGTACATTAGACCGAGTTCCTCACCTTGGGGAGCTCCGGTCCTTTTCGTCAAAAAGAAGGATGGATCGCTCAAAATGTGTATAGACTACCAGAAGCTTAACAAGATGACGATTAAGAATAAGTACCCGCTACCCCACATCGAGGATTTATTCGACATTTTACAAGGATCGGAGGTATATTCAAAACTGGATTTACGGCAAGGGTACAATCAACTCAAAATTCGGGAAGAGGATATTCCGAAGACAGGATTTAATACCTTGTATGGGCACTACGAGTTTGTAGTTATGACATTTGGGCTAACTAATGCCCCGGCGGCTTTCATAGACATGATGCATCGGATTTTCCAGCCCTATCTCGACAAATTCATGGTTATATTTATTGATGATAGTCTTGTATTCTCAAGGACTCTGGAAGATCACGCACGACATCTCAAGTTGGTTTTGATACTTTAAGGGAACATCGACTTTTCGCAAAGTTCAATAAATGCGAGTTCTGGATAGACCGGGTGAGTTTCCTAGGCCACATCATCTCTAAAGATGGAGTTGAAGTTGACCCCTCTAAGATCGAGACAGTTTTACAGTGGCAGAGTCCAAAGAACGCGTCCAAAGTAAGGAGTTTCTTGGAGTTGACCGATTATTACCGCAGGTTTGTCAAGTATTTTTCAAAATTTGCCACCCCACTCACTGAATTAATAAAGAAAGATGTTAAGTTTGATTGAAATGAACAATGTGAAGCTAGATTTCAGTTGTTAAAGGATAAACTGACGACAGCTCCAGTTTTGGTACTTCCAGAGGGAACAGAGGGATATACAGTTTATACAGATGCCTCGAAAGAAGGCTTGGGGTGTGTTTTGATGCAGCAGGGGAAAGTGTTCGCTTATGCCTCTAGAAAGCTGAAGGATCACAAACAGAACTACCCCACGCACGATCTCGAACTAGCTGCAGTGGTCTTTGCATTCGGAAAATGGAGACATTACCTTTATGGAGTGACATTCGAGATTTTCACCTACCATAAGAGCCTCCAATACTTGTTTTCTCAAAAGGATCTGAACAAGAGGCAAAGGCATTGGCTAGAATTGCTCGAGGATTATGATTGTAAGATCAAATATCATCCCGGCAAGGAGAACGTGGTCGCGGATGCGCTGAGCAGGAAGGCTAGCGTATCAAGTGTGAAAGTGGAAATAGAAGTTAAAGGCGATTTAGAGTTAGTGAGGATAAAAGCTCGTGTCTTTAATATTTCCATCCTAACGCTTCTCCAAGAGAGATTATCTGAGGCACAGAGGTCCGATCCTAAGGTTCAAAAATTAGCGCATAAAGCCAGAACGGATCCGGAAGGCCCGTTTGGATTTGATGATACCGGACTTCTAAGGTTCAAGACTAGGGTGGTTGTGCCGGATGAACTGAAACAACTTATTCTGGAAGAAGCTCATCGCTCTACTTATTCGATACATCCCGGGGGTAACAAGATGTACAGGGATTTGAGGCAGTATTATTGGTGGAACGGGTTGAAGAGGGATGTAATTAACTTTGTGAAACATTGTATGAGTTGTCAGATTGTGAAAGCCGAACTTCAGAAGCCATCAGGGCTACTTCAGCCATTGCCTATTCCGGAATCAAAGTGGGAGCAGATTGCCATGGACTTCATTTAGGGGTTACGCAGAGTGAAAGGCGGCTATGACGAGATTTGGCTTATTGTACATCGCCTCACTAAATTAGCTCATTTCCTAGCTATCCGAATGTCCGACAAGATTTGTAAGTTGGCCAAGTTATATTGCAACAAAATTATCAGATTTCATGGGGTACCGGTAAGTATAGTGTTTGATCGGGATCCAAGATTCACTTCAAAACTTTGGCAAAAACTTCAAGGAATTCTGGGGTCGAAGTTACAGTTCAACACGACATTTCATCTTCAGACAGATGGACAGTCAGAGCGATTAATCTGGAATTTGGAGGATATGTTAAGAGCTTGCGCCTTGGATTATCAGACTTCGTGGCACGAGCAATTGTCACATATTGAATTCGCTTACAATAACAGCTATCAAGAATCGATAAAAATGGCGCCCTATGAAGCTCTTTATGGAAGGAAGTGCAGGTCACCGTTGTTGTTTGATCTTGAAGAGTGGAATTGGACCAAGCAGGAAGGTGTAAAACGAGGGGAGAAAAAGGAGAAACCTTCCAAGGCTATTCAGGATGCAATAAACAAGGTCCAAGTAATCAAACAACGGATGTTAGCGGCACAGGACCGACAGAAAAAGTACGCCGATCGTCGTAGGAAGGATCTTGAGTTTGAGATTGGGGATAGAGTCTTTTTAAAGGCATCCCCGCGGAAAGGAATCGCAAGGATCGGTAAAGGTGGGAAGTTGAATCAGCGGTACTTAGGGCCTTTTGAAATTTTGGAAAGAGTTAGAGATACGGCCTACATATTAGATTTACTGCCGAATATGACAGGGATTGACAATGTTTTCCATGTGTCGCAACTTCGCAAGTACTATCGTGATGAGTCCGAGGTTTTACCGATTGAAGTGGTTGAAGAAGTTGAACTCGAGCCGAATATTACCTTCATTCAGCAGCCGATCAAGATTTTGGATAAGAAATTTCAGGAGTTAAGAAATCAGCAAATTCCACTGGTAACAGAGGAAGCGACGTGGGAGATGGAGGAAAAGATGAGAAGATATTACCCTGAGTTGTTTCCAGTCGATCAAGAGAATCCGATGATGGATTCTTTTTAAGGAAGGAAGGATGTAACGGCCCGGATTCTCATCCGTATAGGTACAACTTAGGTGCTCGTATTCACGTATTTAAAATTATACTTAATTGCATATTTTATTATTTATTTCGTATTATTCTAACCCCTTCTTGAGTTTTGTATTACTTGATTGAATTCGAATTCAAATACGTGAACTATATGCGCATGACTTAGGTGTTTACATTCCAAAACCTTTTAAATTTAATTCTGAATTTTGTGAAATTTGGATATGTGTTACCCTTATATGTTGTGAACATGTTTTTGTGCTCGATATGTGTTTTGGACCTTGTTTGAATCCTCGAAACCAACCCAGAACCCAAACATACCACTTAACCCGAGTAAGAGACCCTACCCTCTTCCATGACCCATAACTCTTTCCTCACTCACACAAATGGATCCAAATTTGAACCCATATCCTCCTCACATTATAATACATCATCCAAGACTTAACTCATTTCAAATTAAACTCCATGAACCCTCCCAAAGAGCTGAAGAAATCGAGACCAAGAAAGAAAGGAAAAGTTGGCACTATTTATTATCTTCTTCAAGTGATCACCACCGTCACCCCTTGTTTTCTTGCTTGTGTGAGTACAGATTCTTTCATGGCATCTTTCCCTCTTTCTTTTAAGCCATTGTATGCATATTATACTTGAAGTTTGCATGAGATATGAAGATATGTGCATAAGTGAGGGTTTGAGCCCAATATGTGTGATCATGCCATTTCTTTGGTTTTCTTTGAGTTTCTTGTGTGGAAAATGACCCTATGAACTTCATTAATGATTATGTAAAGGTGTAATGCTTGGTAGTTGAGGATATCACAAGTTGCCATTAATGCATTTCATATGAAATTTTGGAGAATTGATCATCTATGCCTTCTTTTGCCTCATATGTTGTTGGAGCTTGATTCCTTGAATGTATGGGAATGTTTTCAGCCATGTTTTTATTGTTCTTTCATGCCATGACGTGTTGGGATTGAGTTGAGATTGGATTGGCATGTGTTTTGCCCTGCTTTAGGCCAGTTTTCGCGTCAACGACCGTTTCATTTTCCCTTTGGAAAATCAACGGCCATTGATTTGAGACAGAAAATCAGGAGTTTATGCCTTAGATCAACGGTCGTTGGAAATACTTAAGGAAAAACCAACGACCGTTGATTCTTCACAGAAGCAATGGTCGTTTTTCGTGCTTTATTTTCGCATTTCTTTTCGCTTCTTTGACGTTTTCCCACCCCTATTATGATTTCTAAGTGTTTTAATCATGCTTTCAAGTGTGTATTGCATTGATATGAGTTCATGAAGCTTGACTTGTTATGATTTAAGTTTCATGTCAGTGTTTTGCGTTTCATGCATGAAATTGGGATTTTATTGACATGAATTGCGCATGATTGAACAAGAATGAATGGGAATGAATGAGATTGATTGAGAATGATATGTGATTGCATTTACTTGACTTCATATGCATCTCATGTCATTTTCACAACGTTGTTATACGTCATACTTGGTCCTCATGCGTTCACTTCACTTTCTTTGCACAGATATCGGTCCTGTCGGAGGCGAGGGTGAGTTCTAGCTCCTTGTTGCTCTTTTCTTCTTTTGGTAAGGTGGGTTTCTCTTATATTAGGTAAAATGACCCAATATAACCTCTTATGTGCAAATTTTAAGCAAAAAATCTATATATAATTCTTGAGTCGTTTTCGTGTAAATGTTTTCAATGTAAGCCCTTTTCTTATTTAAACCTACCAAATGTTTTGGCGAGAGTATGCATGATTGTTCACGGGCCCCAGGGACTTAGTGTGTGAGGCTATCCGGGAAGGCAAGGGCCGACGGTGGTCTCTCACGCTAGTTCCAACCATTTACGGCGAAATGAACTTTGTCAGAAGGTTGACAAAGAAATGCTAACCGGGATTTTGGGGATTCATGTACCCCACTAGCCACACTGATTGGATGGCCTGGTCATACAAACCCATCCATCACTCGGAGAAGGAGAAACGTGCGGGAAGGCCGATACACGGATTGCCCAAACGTATATTGAAATTGATTGATTGTGCACAAAAGAGTAAATTATATGAAAACACATGAAAGGTTGAATGATTAATGAATACACATGAGACGGAGGATGGAGATTGTACACGCTCACTCGCCGGGCCTTGATTGACTATTGTTAATTAAAAATGATTGTTATAATCCTGTTGACACTTTTTTCCTTGCCCGCTTGGGAAATTATTTCAAAACTTCACTCGGGATTATAACTTGCGTGAACGTGTTTAATTTCCGTCTGTATTATATTATATGCCCTATTTTATACCCACCAATACCTTTTGGATTGAACCCGGTTTTGTGTCAGTCTTTTGCTTGCAGGTGTGCGTTCGTGCTAGGCGGGGATACAAGTCTAGGAGTCTTGCATACGTGTCTAGCATGTGGTTTATTTTGGGTCGCACACACTCATATTATTGTATTATTTTGGTTATATATCTATTATTCGAATGCATTTACTTTTCTTGAGGCTGTGAAGGCTGTGGCTATCTGGATATTATTATGTAATTTTGGAGCCCGTAGCTCATTGTGAATACTATATGATATGCTTCCGCGTTTTATTACTTTACTCTGATTCTCGTTACATTGCTGGTCATTAATTATTTCAAGGATTAGCCCGCCTAGCATAACACGTGTGTGTGTGAGAGTCCCCGTTCCCGTGATTCGGATTCGGGCATGGACTTCCATTTCATGACCGGGTCGGGGTCTCGGTGCGGGGGGATGTGACGCCACGCGTTCGGGTGTTACATCCTTTATTGGTATCAGAGCTTAGGGTTGCAAAACCCGGCTCCAGTGTCGTGTGGGTCAGTCTCACGGCATAGGAACTAAATGATAATGTGATTGCATTTGTTGCATTTATGTGCTTCTGTGATTGAATTGCTTGAATTGCTTACATTCTCATGCATAGACTGAACCGCACACATTTCTCAATGTCTTGTCTACAAAATGCCTCCAAGGAGACACCGTGAGAGGACTCCCGAGCGACACCGTCGCCGTGATCGCACTCCTACTCCACCGGCTCCACCCCAAATGAACATGGAGCACTTTATGGAAGCTGTATATAACTAGGTTGAGCAGAGGAGAGCGTAGGCAGCTCCACCACCACCACCGCCTCAGCAACCGGTTGAGCCACCTCCAAACAACAATAGGGACCCTCATGGAGTATTCTTGAGCTATAACCCACCAAGGTTCTCTGGCTCTATTGATGATGCCATTTCTGAGGGTTGGTTAACCTGAATTGAAAGGACTTTTAGCGTGAGGCAATTCACGGATCAGGAAAAGGTGCAGTTTACCATTTTCCAGCTCGATGGGGAGGCTTTCGATTGGTGGAAAAGGACTAGAGAGAGGCTAGAGGTTGATGGAGAGCAAGTGACTTGGGAGGAATTTATACGAGAGTTTAGAGAAAGCTTTGTGCCAGAAGTTGTGAGGAAGAGGAAAGAGCAGGAATTCATGGATCTGAAGCAAGGATCTCGGACTATTTCTCAATACATCGCTGTCTTCAACAGGTTGGGAAAATATGCTCTACATATCACCCGGGACGAGAAGAGAAAACCGATGAATTTTATAGCGGGTTTAAGGCAGGATCTCCGGTACAGATAGGTAGGGCACAATTACGTATCCTTCGTCGACACGGTCCAGAGAGCTCTTGAGCAAGAAGAGGAGTTTAAGAAGAAAGATCCGATTGCTCCGAGGGTTTATACGGGTCAAGGATCCGTAGCTAGCACAGGAAAGAGGTCCATGGTATAAGTCGCTCCACCGGTTAGGGGCCCTTTCAAGAAGCCAAGAGGACCTACCCCTCAAGCACCGGCGGCACCTCCCACCACTCAAGCTCCAAGTGCGGCCCGATTGGACCAAACTCCATGCACCCATTGCGGTGGGCCAACACACAATTACCACCATTGTCGCATGAGATTGGGGCTATGCCTTATTTGCGAAAAACCGGACCACCGAGCCAATGTGTACCCTGACAAAACGCTGGGATTTCAAAGGGGAGCACCGAGGCAGTTGGTACAAGCTCGTACATACGCCCTCGATGGTGAAGAACAGGACGCTGACGTAGATCCCACAGCCGTGATTGAACGTACAATTTGCATACATAACACGAGCATTCATACGCTTTTCGATCCAGGTGCTACACATTCTGTAGTGCCCCACAAGAATGGGTACCATATTTCTCCCGCACCAAGATCCGAACTCGGTCACGAAATGATTCCGTACCCGAATCCAAACCCTAGCGAACGGTGACACACACTCACACACTAAGCCAGGCGGAGCTAAACAAGAAA
>JBBMKE010146811.1:0-15866 GCA_037834125.1 Lippia alba | reverse complement strand
AATATTTTTTTATTAAACGCATTAAGACGCCCCCGCACTCTATTTTATTAAAAATTTGCGAATTGGCGCATCCGCACCCGCACACGCACCCGCTCGCGCATCCGCATTATGTGACCTAGGGAGGGATAGTGGTAGTGAAGAGAATTCAAGGATTGATGTGGCGCTGTGGTCCGATGGAACAGGTGAAGGTTCCTCCGCCGCTGACGAAGAGGGCTTGAACGTCAGTAGTGCTGATTGATTTCTTAATTCTTAACCCCTTGAAACTTGATTAGGGTTTCTTCGCAAGCGGGGTTTTTTGTCCTGAGCACTGCTGTTGTCGAACTGCCTGTGCTTAGTTGCAGGCCGTCGTGAGGTTTTGAATCCTTCTTCTTTGGCAAACAACTAGATGACGAGGAGGAGTATGAGGAGGCGGAAGGGGGGAACCACCTTCTCGGGTTCATGTTTGGCAATGTCGATAATAGTCACAATATATGCCCAGGTTATCAAATCAACTAAGCAGCGCGATGAACTAAAAAACTTGAAACTAGTTTTATGCAGTGCAGTATGGCTCACTTTCTGCTGACTATCCTTCAAAAAAAAAAAAGGATACCAGTTTTCGCGAAATTAAAGTTTGAACACATTGTAGTTTCAAAAATTCAATTTTTGGAGTCGGTAATGTGGTTGCCTGACTTCCGCATGCAAATACTGAATGCTCTTATTTTTGTACTAAATAAGAAATTCGAGAGTCCCGTGTACAAAGCTGGACCCCAAACATCTAAATGCATAAGGAAAAAAACTTTATTTGTATGAGTTTTAAAATAAGGATATGACTGTTTATGACTTTTTACAAGAATACAAGTCCCATAAAATAGCTTATTACTGCTAGAAAAAATGCTAGGAAATAATAAATGTAAGTTTCTAGCTAGTTGATGGCTGATCTAAACGGCGATGCCAGAGCCATTGTTGCCTCTCAATGGTTCCGTGAGCTGGCATTGCAGTTTCGTTTTGAGCCACATCATCAACATAGTACAACCCTCTGCGGTCATATCACGCGCAATCACTTTCTCCGGTTGGATTTCCTCTAGAAGACAAAAATCGGGAAAAATCAACACCATGTAGTTTAATTCTCAAGTAACATGACTAAATGAAAGCAATTTGCATGATAAACTAGGAACATAAAAGAAGTTCCGTAAAGTCAATGACGGAGAGACAACAACGGTTCCCATGCCCTGCATCGGTGACAAGTCACCATTGAATCTCTGAATGGTTGATTTTGTAGGACTCCACATTGAGCCAAATCATTATGTTCATAAGTTATGGTATCGGTAGCTCCACAATCAAGATTCACTCAGTTTGCTTGGTTCCTCGGGTCACGCACGCAATTCCACATTTAGAGGGGTCTATTTGCATGCTTTTGACTAATTAACGGACTAATCTCCGTTGGGTGACGATCTAAGCGAGACCTGGTAGCTAGCGCCGTGTCACTGTTGGCCGCTGGACTAATTTCGACTGAGAAGTCCCACGTCGATTCCTAAGGCTCCGGCCGATGATGCTCTCGCCAGTCTATGATGTCCCGTCTATCCCTTTCTTTTTGGAGAACACCCTAAGCACTCTGTTCGACCTTGGATGTTGATGGAGACAGATAATTAACACGGAAGAAAATGTTAGAAAAATTGAGAACGTTTAACCTGCTTTGATTCCATTTATGGTGGATGGTGGGTATGGATGCTATCTGATGGCTGGTTGTTTAAATTGATTGGGCACTTCCCGTACATGAGAATGAGGGGCTGCTGCTCTAGGAAGGAACATGAGTTGGATTATGAAGCTGATATCTTTTGGGTTTGCTGCATATTATCAGAGGTTGGATTAGCTGTGTCAGAAAGCATACGCTGATGAGGAGTGTGTGCAGCTCATTTTTTGAGCTGCCAGATATTTACTTAAAAGATATCGACGGTTTTGAAGTTGTACCGATATGTTCGAGAAGCAATTGCTTTCTTATGCAAGTATAGCTCTTCATAATGGTTATGAGGATGTCGTCGTTTTATATGCAATCAATTGTGAGATTTGGGTTTGCTATGTCCTGACCAAAGCTCGGGAGTCTGGGCGCAACTCTAAGGGCCAACGATTGCTCCGCCGAGTTCAGTGTGTAATTGGGATTGTCCTTTTAACTATGCCGTTGTTCCTACTTTAGAAAATGAATTTCTATCGGCCTACTTTAGAAATGAATTACTGTTCTCTCAATTTTGGATTGATTGTTTATATTATTTAATTTAGTTAAACATTAAATTATTTATATGATTTTTATTGAATTTATGTATTACAATGATGTCATAAAGATATTTTAATTTAAATTAAATAAATAAAAATCATGTTTATACAAAAACAAAATCCTTTTGGATAAAATTGTATACAAATAATATATATAATAAAACTTGTCTATTTATTTAGGTGCAAAATAAAATTCAATGAATCTATATCCACATATATGTTTTAGTTTGAATGATTCTAAATTATATATATATATATATATATATATATATATGAAAAATATTTTTACATTTATAACAATTATGTATTTTTATCAAATACTTCCAATTTATCCAAATGGTATACTGACGAGGAAAATGACAAAAGGAAAAAGCGAGTCTGTCGTTCAATCACATAGCTAGGACACTTTTAAGTTTTAAGTCTTGTTCGAATGATTCACATGTTTCTTTATTTAAAAAATATTAACTGAATAAATTTTTTTAATTGACTATGATCGGGCACCCACCACGCCTTGCGCCGTGCCCAACGTATTAGTAAGATGATAATGCTAAATACTAAACCGTTAATTTACACGTTTTGGTGGTTTAAAGCTAGACGATGAATATTGTAATATGATGATGATTTTTATTGTATTCTGCACTTGCCCATGTATACATTTTGCAGTGGAACCAAAAACATGTAGCGCATATAGCTGAAGTCCAATGCAAAATGAGTCATGTAAAGGACTAGATAAAGTTAAATTTAACATAGAACAAGTTATAGTTAGACTCCATTGGCCCCACTCAAAAAGGTTCAACGTCTTTTAGTATTCAAAATGAAACATCACAACAAATATTTGTAAGAACATAGCAAATACGTAGAAATATATGGGAAAGAAACAATGCCACCGCACATTTAGGTCTCCTTCGTTGTTGTCTCCTTATTAGCAGAATTACGATTATCACCAAAACGATGGGGAACTTGAAATTTTGCCGCACCACAAAGAGCAAAGTTCCGAACAAATGATTGAGGAGTGAAGTTAACAAAAGGTCCCTTAGTTGGAATTTCTCCTTCCAATCTGTTGCTAGACAAATTAAAATATTGAAGATCTCGGAAATGTTGCAAAGACTTTGGGATCACTCCGAAAAAGTTATTATTAGATAAATCTAACCATCTCAATCCTCTGACATTTCCCAAGGAGGGAGGGATAGATGCTTCCAACTTGTTATTCGCCAGAGAAAAACTTTCTAATGATTGACAACCATCAATTGAAGTTGGAATATCTCCTGAGAACCGATTGGAGGACAAATCTAATTTATTGATTGCTTTCAGATTTCCAATTTCATACGGCAAATGACCACTCAACTCGTTCATGGACAAGTTTAGTGTGATCAAGTCTCTAAGATTCCAGAAGCCGGAAGGTATGTTGGAATTGAACTTGTTTTTGTGTAAATTGACATTTCTTAGGGATTTAAGCTCGCCGAAGCAATCAGGTATTAGACCTGTAAGCATATTGCTATCAAAGTACATGTCCCCCAAACTACTCATCTGACAGATATCAAGAGGAATAGATCCCGTCAACTGATTGTCGTGAAGATGTAATATTTGGAGACGCTTTAATTTCCCAAGTGTTGTTGGGATGATCCCTGTCAGTTTGTTTATGCTGAGGTCTATTTTCGTCAAATTGCCTAAGTTTCCAATCTAATAAGGGATTGTACCTGCATTGATATATACTAAACTGCTAAATAGACTTGCAATAATAGTTTAATGAAGATGGAGCTCCAAATCAGATTATTTTTCAAAATCAAAAGTCTTATAGAAGTTGTAGATTACAAAGTTGAGTATTAAAGCACCAAACAGTTGTTTCACTAGGTTTAACAAGTAGCAACTGGTTTAAGGGTTCTTTCTTACAGATAATGACCCAAATTCGAATCCCTTTATTCATTTGGGGGGTGTGTTAAAAAAAATAATAAAATTGTGCATTTACTAAAATTGAAAATGAGTATTAAAAATATTAGAGCCAACAGGGGTTGGTCCAAGCGGTAAATGGATTCATTCCTAAGAGTAAGGTCTTGGGTTCGAATCCCCGCTTGAGTATGCGTGGTAAAAAAAAAAAAGAAGAAAGGCCTTAGTAGCAAATGTTTTTCATGATAACTTTACATCATTTTCTAATATTACTTTCAAATAATTACATCTAACTACCCAACTATTAGGCCTAATTACAATGCAATCCATCTATATCGGAAAATTGCATTTTAGTCTTTGACCTTTGAGAACCGTTTGTGATTCCATTATGTCATTTAAAAAATACCCCTAATTTGTTCTAAAATTCATATTTTACACGGATCATTTTGTTAACTTTTGTAATCATTAGGGATGATTTTGTAATTTTTGTCATATATTCAATGTAACATTCACACGATTGTCATTCTATCAGGGGCATAAATGTACTTTTACAAATTTCGTTAAGGAACTTCAGTTCAAACAAGATTTATAGGGACTAAAATGTAATTTTCCGATATAGATAAACTACGTTATAATTAGACCTAATAACAGGATAATCAGAGTAAATGACCTTCTAGTACTGAAGAAAGCCTAAATTCAAAAGTTCCCAAACGGTCATCTCGTCAACGGTTCGTTTTTTAAGCTGCTCTTTGAAAAAAAACAAGATACATTTGTCTGAAAATATTCAAACTCTTTACGATAACTGTTCGTAACCAAATGAGGTTGTGATTCTTATAGTGTAAGGCAGATAATTGACTTGTCTCCTGAAAGTGGTCTTGCAAGTTCCGTAGCTTAGCTAGCAATTTAGCAAAAGAACTAAATGTGTTCCACTAATGCTTGTATCCTGTACTCTCTCTTCTTAATAAAATCTCTCTTCAATTCCTAAGTATAACAAATTTAAGTAGTGGACTAATTCACTCCATTCGTGTTTTTACAATTGTACTGAGTCAACGATTATAATATCTAGAGCCTTTGTATTTCGTAATGTTTGATCTTGAGGGATTATATGTAGTGGATGTTTACAACAAGAAGCATCATCTCTTGTATTTTTTGTTTTGTGTGCATCATGCCCCAAATCATAAAGAATAATGAAGAATCAAATAAAAAGAAAACTACCTGTTACGTTGGTATTATAAATGACTAGGTATGTCAAAGAAGTGAGGTTTCCAAGTTGCTTCGGTATGCGCCCTATAAAATTTATCTAGCATATTTGCAATGAGATGAACTGGCATAATACTTTTTGTTAGCGTAACATGTACGATCATATATGCTAAAAAACACAATACTTGGAAAAGAGTTTTTGACAAGGGTTAACACATCCAACTGAAAATAGGTTTTCCATTTCGAGCGTAATTACTCCTAGAATTTCTATTACAACTAGTAATTTTGTACACCCATGCGTGTGCAGATAAAAATTAAAATTTTAAACAGAAAATCAATAAAATATTTGTTTGAGATTAGTTAGTTTACGTGTCTAAGATCCGTTAGTTTCGTATGTAGGTTGAACTTTTTAGTTCTTTTTTTTTTAAATTACAATAAAATTTAAAAGAAATTGAGAGTCATATTTGTTTAGAAGAGGAAACCCTTCACAGTAGTTCTCACTCTCACATGAGGGTCTTTTCACTCTCGCATGAGGGTTTTTTTTGCCAGAGTGCTGTCATCTTTTAGTAGATTAGTTTGAGTTTTTTTCTAGAGTGACCAACATAGCAGCCAGATTCGCTACAATGCCTTCTCATTCGCTACAATGGCTTCTCATACGCTGAACTCTATTTGTTCCTGCTTTATTCTTAGTTTGTAGGGCTCATTTTACATACTAACGTTGCACTTTGCTTTGTCTTTTCAGGAAGAGGGTTGTGTGGGACATCACTCATTCGGGTCCTTTATGTAAAAAGCCTCAGTACTATCTTCTTCCATGGATTCTGAAGTAGATAAGTTGAGTAAGGCTCTTGCCTTAACCTCGACAGAGGATTTGGATAGGATTGCCCCAGAGGGGGTGTGGAGAGAAAATATTGCTCATAAGGGATTTCTGATTGTTAGGAGGATTCAAGCCACCATGAGGGAAGGATTCAAGCCACCATGAGGGGAGTCTTCAACCTCATAAAGTGTATGGAAATTGAGAAGTTGGCAGGGGGCAGATACTTGTTCATCGTTCAGTACAAAGTAGATTTCAATAGAATCATGAACGGGGGTCCTTGGGCTTACGAGAAAAATTTGCTACTTCTCCGGGAAGTTCAGTACTCTGAGGATCCGATGACCTGTGACTTGTCGGCATGCGAGTTCTTTGTCCATATTGATGGGTTGCCTTTCACTAAGCGGACGCGTCCAATGGCAGAATTCATAGGGAATCAAATTGGAAAATTTGTGGACTTTGACGAGAGAAAGAAGGGGAGCCATAGCTTCAATCCAAAAATGAGGGTAAAAGTACGGATGAACATGGAAGAACCTCTTAAGAGAGCTATTAGGATTTGGAATGCAGCAGGAGATGATGGTTTTCTAATCCATTTGAGTTATGAACGGTTGCCTAATTTCTGCTATTTGTGCGGTAAATGCGATCATATCATAAACATGTGCCCAAAGCAATGTGAAGAAGGTTTCTCAAACCCTGGGCCTGAGTACCCATATGGTACCTAGTTATGAGCATCGTTGATCGGGGTGGAAGGACGACGGGAACAGCATCTCAGGCGAAGAAAAACGCACCGCTCTTCAAGAGGTTTTCCGGCAGCGAAACGATTTTCTCCAACACAAATCATGAGGACGGAGGAGCATCAAATTTTTTCCCTGAAGATCACAGTAACCAACCTCTCCACTATACTAAAACCCACCCCCGTCCCCTATTTAAAATACCGTTAACCCCGTATGTGTCTCCACTACTAGTCAGCAAAATCTACCTATTTACCCCACTCCTAACTCCGAAACCCTTGCACCCACGATACTGCCGATTAACCAACATTCCAATTTCTCTACCATTGAGCCATTCCCCCAGAGAATATTCTATAGACGTATCCCAGGATATCTCTATCCCCGCTGATAGTACCAAAATTTACCCCAACAAACCACCTATTAACCAGGAGATAAATATCTCTCACCTTAATCCCCCCTCCCAAGTAAGTGATCCAACTCTATCCCTTTCTCTTAATATCCCCACAAACCCAATATTCACCTTTTCCCACAACTCTGCCACGTCATCCCAAAAATTCAGCAAACCTGTCCCTAATAGGAATTCTATTTCCCGCAGAAAACCCAAACTCCGCTACAAACAGAAAATATCTAAAGAGAAAATCCCTAAAATTCAATCCTCTCTCTCGGATATCATGGTGGTAGACACTCCTATCTCTTCCGAATCTACACCTCTCACTCTTGGTAAACGATCAGTTGTGGTTATCTCTAAAACTCCTATGGATTCTCGTCTTCTGAAAAAACTATTGGTCTCACTGGCGAGTTCTACAGAGCTTCTTGGTTTGGCGGAGGTTGCAGAGTAGCCCCGCCCAGGATTATGAAAATATTATTTTGGAATTGTCGGGGTCTGGGTCGGGCCTGGGCAGTTCAGGAATTGTAGGGCTACCTCCGGAAATTTGACCCAACCTTAGTCTTTCTTTCAGAGACTAAAAGCAGGAAGAGCGTATGGAAGCTTTGATGGATAAATGTGGTTTCTTTGGTATTTGCGTGGATGCGATTGGAAAGAGCGGCGGATTAGCTCTTATGTGGCGTAAAGATACTCCAATCTTTCTGCTTAGTTATTCCCGATTTCACTTTGATTTTATGCTTAATACACCAAACTCCCCCGTCAGTTGGCATCTCACTTGCATTTATGGTCATCCGGAAGCTTCAAAAAGGAAATGACTTGGAATCTGTTAGACAATTTAAAGAGTGCTCCGAGGAACATCTGGATGGTGCTTGGGGATTTTAATGAAATTCTATATTCAGATGAGAAATGTGGTGTTAGACTAAGGCCTGCACATCAGATGAGAGCTTTCTGTGATTGGCTAAATGATTGTAACTTAGAGGACTTAGGTTTCTCTGTAGAAAAATTTAATTGGTGTAACAACAACCCAATTCCTTTCACTACTAAAGAGAGGCTTGATAGAGCAGTGGGTAATAATGGTTGGAAGACTCTAAAGAGAGGCTTGATAGAGCAGTGGGTAATAATAGTTCGAAGACTCTTTTCCCTTCTTACTCAATTCACCATATTGATTCTAATGCTTCTGATCATAAAGCATTGTTGGTAAAATTGTTACCCCAGACCATAAGAAAGAAACAACAAAATCTCAAAAACTCTTTTATGTTCGAGTTTGCCTGGCTCAGAGACTTGGAATGCGAGGAAACGGTCAAGGAAAGTTGGAACAGTGTCTCGCATGGGAATAGGGCAGGGTTAGCTTGGCAGAAGATTGAACACTGTCAACTAGAATTATCTGCATGGGCAATGGATAAGTTTGAAGCCCTGAAAGTCCATATCAGAAAACAGGAGGATAAGTTATGTGATATAAGAAAGGGACCAATATCTAACCAAAGTAAGACAATTGAGGCATCCCTTTGCACAGAATCTCAGAATGGGATGCGAGAGATGAAGCTTGGAGGAGACAACGAGCAAAAGATCATTGGATGGCAGAGGGAGATAGGAATACGGGATATTTCTTCTCTAGAACCAAAAATAGAGAACACAAGAACCAAATTGAGAGTATTCTTGATAGGGAGGGTATTCTGCGGTCCAAAATGGAAGAAGTATATGCTGTTGTGGAGGAGTATTTTCAATCGATATTTACTTCCATTCAGACTCCGGCTGATGAAATTGATAGTACTTTGGCTCACTTACAATAAAAGGTTACCCCAGAAATGAATGTTATGCTCACCGCACCGTATTCTTCTTTGGAAATTGAGAAAGCATTGAAATCCATTTTCCCCGCTTAAGGCCCCCGAGCCTGATGGTATGCCCCCTATCTTTTTTCAAAAATTCTGGAGCTTTATCAGTGATGATATCATTAATTATACTATTGAATTCTTAAATTATGGGCGTTTTGATAAAACCATGCATGCTACGAACATTGTACTTATTCCTAAAATTGAGAATCCTAAGAGCATGTCTGATTTACGCCTCATTAGCCTCTGCAACGTTATGTATAAAATTACTTCGAAAGCTATCTCTATTCATTTAAAACCGGTTTTAAAATCTGTGATTTCCCCTACTCAAAGTGCCTTTGTGCCTGGTAGGCTTATCACTGACAATGTTTTATGCGCTTTTGAAGTGAATCACTTTATTAAAAGTAGAAAGCAGGGTACAGAGGGTTTCTTGGCACTTAAACTGGATATGAGTAAAGTCTATGACAGGGTCGAATTGCGTTTCTTGGAAATGACTATGTTGAGGCTAGGCTTTGATATTTCTTTTGTTAAGTTGATCATGCAATGTATTTCCCTTGTTGAATATTCCTTTGTTCTTAACAGTTTGAATTTTGGACATGTGTCTCCGGGTCAGGGCCTTAGACAAGGCAACCCTTTGTCTCCTTATTTGTTCCTTACTTGTGCAGAGGTACTAAGCTGTCTTTTAGAGAAGGAATGCAAAATTGAGGGGATCCGTATATGCAGAGAGGCACTAGTTATTTCACACTTATTGTTCGCAGATGATACTATGGTTTTTAGTAGAGCATCAGGTGATGTCGTGGAGGGGATTCTGGCCGTCCTTAATAATTATGGAAGGGTGTCTGGACAGTTAATTAATTATGAGAAACCAACTATTGTTTTTAGTCCGAATGTGGGAAGGGAGGTGGCTGAAGAGCTAGCTAGGCGGCTAGGGGTTCGGATGGTTGATAAACACGATAAATATCTTGGTCTTCCGGCGATGGCTGGAAAGTCCAAAAAAGAGATATTTGCAAGCATCCGAGACCGTATCAACAAGAGAATACATGGCTGGAAGGATAAGGTAATCTCACAAGCGGGTCGGGAGATTTTGATCAAAGCCATCCTACAAGCCATCCCGGCTTATGTGATGAGCTGTTTTCAACTACCTACAACATTAGTGCAGGAAATCTCATCATTGTTGGCTAGATTCTGGTGGAGCGGCAAAGGGGACAAGAAGATACATTGGGTGAGTTGGGAGAAGTTGTGTGTCCCTAAAAGCGAAGGAGGAATGGGATTTCGGAATTTGGGAGCTTTCAATGCGTTATTGGCTAAGCAGGGATAGAGATTGGTAACCGAGCCCCATGGGTTGTTGTCAAGACTTCTAAGGACGAAATACTTTCCCAATAAGAATTTTTTTGAGGCGCGCTTGGGAACGAACCCTTCGCTAAAATGGCGCAGCATATGGAACGCACGTAACCTGCTGGCTAAAGGAGTACGATGGAGAGTGAGTAATGGAGCATGCATTCAGATTTGGGATGATAAGTAGATCCCCCATTCCGCGATCTTTAAACCGCTGATGCGAAAGGAAGAGTCTAGTGGGTTGGTTTATGTTAAAAAGTTGATTGGGGCTACTGGAATGTGGGATGTGGAGCTGGTGCGTGGAGCTTTTGCCGAGACGGATGTCGAAGCAATTCTCTCTATTTCTTTAGGGGCAGCGCACCCCGTTGATCGTCGGATTTGGCACTATAATACTAATGGCCGGTTCACGGTAAAGAGTGTCTGTCTTGTGGCTCTAGATACCTTAAGGAATGAAAATGGGAATGGAGAACCCTCTAGTCGTCGTTTGTGGAAGATGGTGTGGGATAGGAATATGGCGCTGAAAATTAAAGTGTTCATGTGGAGGCTTTGTCGAGAGGCGCTATCAGTTGGAGAGACATTAAAGAGGAAATGGTGCAAAGAAGATATGGCTTGCCCATGGTGTAAAAATGAAACAGAAGACTGTAACACGTTTTCTTGAGATGCAGCATGATACACCAATTCTGGGCTTGTACTAATCTTCTTGGTATGTAATTTCACAGTGGAGGGGTGGATGTGAAAATTAGGTTCGTTTTGTTTTAGGGAGTTTGGGGTCGAATGAAGGTGATTGGTTTGCAGTGGCTGTTTGGGCAATTTGGCGAAATAGAAATAATAAGTGGGCAACGGGGGAAGAACTGAAGGTAGAGAAGCTTGTCGTGTTTGCCAAAAATTACTACGAGACGGGGCGAATTGATAGGAGAGCTGATCTCCCGCCGGAATCTGCATCCTTACCGGCATTATGGACTAAGTCGTCGAATGGTACCGTGAAAATTAACACGGATGGTGCCATTTTTAAGGAAACAGGTGAGACTGGATGGGTTGTGATGCCGCAAAGTGCCTATAGGGACTGTAAACTATGGAAGAGTGGTAGAAAATTAGGGAATTACACAGCAGAGATGATGGAAGCATTGGTGCGCCTTTTTCCGTTAAAAGATTAACATCCGTTAGATAAAGGATTGAAATTGAGATTTTTTGAAGCGTAGAGGATATAACGTGAGAAATGTGAAAAGCTCAGGACTAAAACTGAAAAATATCATATGTAGAGGACGACAAATGATATTTTCTCCACTTAATATAATAGTATAGAAGTAAAAGAAAATTAATGGATTTGGCTTTACTCCTAAAATTGACGATATCTTGGTGTACTCGAAGTCGGTGGAGGAGCATGCTCAGCACTTAAGGATTGTCTTGGAGACTTTGAGAGCGCGTAAGCTATACGCCAAATTTAGCAAATGCGAATTTTAGATCGACAAGGTCACTTTTCTTGGACATATAATGCGAATAGAAGTCGATCCTTCCAAGATTGCGACGGTGAAAGGTTGGAAGGAATCGAAGAATGCCTCGGAAGTTAGGAGTTTCCTTGGGTTAGCGGGATATTACCAAGTATTTGTGCAAGATTTCTCAAGGGTTGCGGCACCATTAACTCATTTGACGAAGAAGAAAGTGGCATTCGAATGGGATGACAAGTGTGAAGAGAGTTTTTGGGTATTGAATGAGAAGTTGACTTCGGCGCTAATTCTTACCCTACCCGAGGTATCGAGGGATACGCGGTTTATATGAATGTGTCAAAAGAAGGACTCGGGGGTGTTTTAATGCAACATGGTCGAGTGGTAGCTTATACTTTAAGGAAGTTGAAGGAGCATGAGAAGAATAACTCGACACACGATCTAAAGTTGGCCGCCGTGGTGTTTGTTTTGAAGAAGTGGAGACATTATCTATAAGGGGCAACTTTCGAGGTGTTCACCGACCACAAGAGCCTCAAGTATCTCTTCACTCAAAAGGAGTTGAACGTGAGACAAAGGCGTTGGATGGAATTCTTGGAGGATTATGATTGTAAAATCCAATACCACCCCGGGAAGGTGAACGTGGTAGCCGATGCATTGAGTAGGAAGGTGAGCGTGGCGAACTTGGAAGTTGGGACTTCGGATGAAGAGGTGAAGTTATGTGCTATGAGTTGTTGGTTGTCGAATTTAACGGTTAAGCCGAATCTATTTCAACAATTGATAGAAGCGCAAAAGATGGATCCGGCCATGCAAAAGTTGGTAGCTAAGTTGGAGAAGAATCCGAATCCCAAGTTTAATTTCAATGAATCTGGTTTATTGAGATTTAAGGTGAGAATATGTGTCCCGGAAGAGCTCAAGAGAATAATACTTGAGAAGGCACATCGCTCGAGGTATGCAATTCATCCGAGAGGAACGAAGTTGTATAGAGATTTAAAGGAACGGTTTTGGTGGAACGATATGAAGAGGGATGTCGCGAACTTTGTGAAGCGATGTCTAACATGCCAAAGGGTGAAAGAGAAACACCAAAAATCGGGTGGAACTCTCCAACCACTTCCGATCCCCGAATGGAAGCAAGTGACGATGGACTTCGTGTCCGGCTTGCCTAGAGTGAAAGGAGGGTACGATGAGATTTGGGTGATTGTCGATAGATTGACGAAGTCGGCCCACTTTCTCAAAGTTCGAATGACGGACAAGGTACCTAAGCTAGTTGAGCTTTTTATTCGAGAGATAGTCCAACTACATGGGGTTCTGGCAAGTATAGTTTCTGATCGAGATCCGAGGTTCAAGTCGATCTTTTGGAAAAATCTTCAAAAGCTATTGGATGCCAAGCTCAAATTTAGCACGGCGTCTCATCCTCAAACCGACGGGCAATCTGAGAGGTTCATCCAATATTTGGAGGACATGTTACGGGCTTGTGCTTTGGATTTTCAAGATAAGTGGGAAGAGCACTTGCCTTTGGTCGAATTTGCATACAATAATAGTTATCAAGCCTCGATCAAGATGGCTCCTTATGAGGCTTTGTATGGGAAAAAGTGTCGCTTGCCATTGTATTGGGAGATCGAGGATTGGAAATGGACCGAAGTGGATAGATTGATTCGAGCAACACCCAGATCGGAGATTGAGGATACTATTGAGAAGATCCGAAAAATCAAACTACGGATAAAGGCGGCACAAGATCAACAAAAGAGTTAAGCTGACAAGAGGAGGAGGCCTTTGGAGTTCGAAGTCAGAGATCGAGTTTTAAAGGCATCTCCTAGAAAGGGCTTCACTTGTATAGGTAGAGGTGGAAAGCTCAATCTACGATACCTCCGACCTTTTGAGATTTTGGAAAGGATTGGAAAAACGGCGTATAGATTGGATTTGCCGCTTAACTTAACCGGGATACATAATGTGTTTCATGTTTGACAACTCCGAAAGTATTATCCCGATGAATATATCGTTCTCCCCGTTGAAGATGTGAATTTGGAACCGGATTTGACTATTGTGAGACATCCGGTAGCTATTCAAGATCGAAAAATTCAAGAGTTGAGGAATAAGCTGATACCTTTGGTTCAGGTTCTTTGGAGAGATCAAAAGTCAGAGGAATCGACTTGGAAAACCAAAGAGAAGATGAGGAACTTATATCCGGGATTATTTGAAGGATCGGATCGGACTTGAGGACAAGTCCATTTTAAGGGGGGAACGTTGTGACATCCCATTCTTCTTCGGCAAAGGTACATTATGTGATTTAATTCCTAAATGCGTTTAGGATATAAATTATTTGAATTACGTGATTTAATTATGATTATGTGACTTAATTGCATTTTGGAGATTTGGAGATTTTGGAATCGAGCCTAGCTTTTGAAAACCGATATAATTAAACTGGGAAAGCCTTGAACCGAACCGACCAACTAAACCGAACCGGACCCAAAGACTTAAAAGTCTTGGACCCTTTCTTTCTTCTTCATTTTCACCAAGCACCTTAAGACAAGAGAGAAGAAGCCATCCAAGGTCCAACCTTCACAAGCTTTTACTCGATTCGTTTCTTTGCCATTTTTCGATCCGAAGTAAGTTCTGGAATCCCCACGATCTCCTCTTTCTTTCTACAGATTGCTTCTCTCTTGGTTTTGCATTTTTTCTTGATTTTGATGAGGGTGTTGAATAGAAAGGATTTGTAACCCAATAGGTGCATTTTGATTCTTGGATTGAATGGCTTGAGTGGAGACTTCATTTATATAATCTTTGAGACCTATGTGTTGCATTCATTGCTTGGTTTTAGTTGGAGATTGCATTTATGAACATTGAATGTGCATATCATGGGTTTTGCATATTTGAGCATTTGAGACATGAAAATTTGATGCATTTGCTTCCTTTAGAATTGGAATTGCATATTTTGTTGTTGGCTTTGTGCTTCTTTAGATATATGTTGGCGTTCTCGAGAATTAGCTCGGTAGCCTATTTTCCCGCAACCTTTCTGCCCAGTTTTCATACCCGAAACGGCCATTTCGGCCTCCAGTGCATTTTGAAAATGGCTGTTTCGGCTTAGCGGGGATTTCAAAATGTGAGAGCCAAACGGTCGTTTGCAATTTGTGAAGAAATTGGAAACCGCCGTTTGGGTTGGCAAATTTTCTTCCAGACTGTTTTGAAACGGCCGTTTGGATTTTCTTTCAAAATCCGAAATGGCCGTTTCGAACCTCTCGGGTTCCAGACCTGGGCCTCGAAACGGCCGTTTGCAATTTGTTCTAAAACCCAAAACGGTCGTTTCGAGACTCGCTGTGACAAAATTGGTTTTTTGACTTTTGCAGTTCGATTCCTTTGCTCCCGAAACACCTTTATATGTCCTTTTTAAGCTTTAATAAGCTACTTTTATGCTTCACATTTGTTATATGGCTTACTTATGCATGAGTTTGCATTTTGGGGATGATTATGTGTTTGATTTTGATACATTTGAGCATGATTATGCATCTTATGCATGCTTTGCATTCCGCACGTCATTTTGGTACATTCTGAGTCTAAGTCTCAGGTTTTGTATCATTTTGTATTTTCAGAGCTGAGTCCGGATACTACCGAGTCCGAGGTTTAGGAGGCTCTTGTTCGTCCGCTTCTAGTTCTACCTTCTTTTGTAACAAGTGAGGTTTAGGATATTTGTATTAGTTATATGACCTATGGCCTATTGATTATTGATTTCTCAACCCGTTTGCGATTATATCTTATATATCTATCTAAGTATGGGTGTTTAAGATATGATTATGATTGTGAACTACCTTGAGGATTTTGATGAAATTGATATATGAATAGGTGTATGTAAGCTTTATTTCGAAAACTTTTTTCTTTTTGTAATTTGTTCCCTTTGAGTGAGATGTGCCCTGAAAGATGGGAATTTGGTTTTGTATGATTTGTTGGGCCCCAGAATTATGGGTAAGGAGCCCCGGTACGACAAGGGTCGTCGGGTTTGACCTGTGCGTAATT
>JBBMKE010146595.1:0-15873 GCA_037834125.1 Lippia alba | reverse complement strand
TACAAAAAAGAAAATTTCTATACAGTGTATTTATGGCCGAATCAAAAAGAAAAATTAAAAAAGCAATATGTATATGATCTTTTATCACATAAATATATATATTATGGGGATAGTAAAGATTCCTCTATTTATAAACCAAAATTACAGCTAAAAAGGAACCAAAAAATTCCATATAATTTCGACATACAGAAACCCGAATTTTTTTATGGAATTATCAATTCCATAGAAAAAAATTATGTTTTTAATAAGCATAAAAATCTGAATAGGAAATATTTTGATTGTAGAATTCTACATTTTTACTCGAAAAACACTATTACTATTGATGTAAACGATATCGATATTATCGACTTTACAAATGTACATATCGGTGCCAAACTTGAAAAAAATGCTAAGACTAAAAAAATAAATATTAATATAAAAAAATTGAAAAAAAAAGATCTTTTTTTTCTTTCAAAACATCAAGAAAAAGAAACAAATCTATACAAAAAAAACAACTCCAATCAAAAAATTTTTTTTGATTGGATGGGAATGAATCGAAAAAGGGAAAGAGTTTTTTGTAAAAAAAAAAAATCAAATCTGAAACTTTGGTTCTTCCCGGAATTCAGATTTCCTTTTGATACATATAAGGCATATAAGATTAAACCGTGGATCATCCCAATCAAATTACTTCTTTCCAATCAGAATTTAGATGAAAAAAAAAAAATTAGTCAAAATAAAAGTGTCAAAGATTCTATTTTAATAAAATTAAAAAACCAAGAAAAAAACGAAGAAAAGACAAATCTTGTGTCAGATCCAAACAAACAAAACAAAAAAAAGCCTCTTCAAAAGGATTATGCGAGATCTGAAAGTAAAAAGAAAAAACGATGCAAGAAAAGCAAGGAATCAGAACTAGATTTATTCCTAAATAAATATTTAATTGTTCAATTAAGATGGAACAACTTTGTTAATCATAAAATGACAAGAAATATCAAGGCATATTGTTTCTTACTTAGATTGATGGATCCAAGTTCTATAGCTCTAGCCTTAATTCGAAGAAAAGAGATGGATCTAGATGCAATCCTTAATAAGGACAATCTAACTCTTACAGACTTTTTAAAAAAAGGAATATTGATTATCAAATCAACTCGTCTAGCTTTTATAACGGGTGGAAAATTAATTATGTATCAAACCATAAATATTTCATTGATCGATGGCGAAAAGAGTAATCACCAAATAAATATAAAATACAAAAAAAAAAAATATGTCAATAAGAAGAATTTTAATAAATCTACTGAACAACATAGAAATATGCTTGTGAATGGGAATCCAGATTATTATGATCTCCTTGTTCCTGAAAATATTCTATCTCCTAGACGTCGTAGAGAATTGAGAATTCTAATTTGTTTCAACTCTCCTAATTGGGATGTTATGAATAGAAATCAAATATTTTACAATGAAAACAATATAAGAAACTCCACACAATTTCTGAATGAAGACAAAGGTCTTAATCTTAATATAGATTCAAATATAAAATATAAGTTGTTTTTTTGGCCCAATTACCGATTAGAAGATTTAGCTTGTATGAATCGCTATTGGTTTGATACCAATAATGGTAGTAATTTCAGTATGTCAAGGATACACATGTATACACGATTTAGAATTATCTAATTATCTAATAGTATATTTGATATACTTTATGTCACATGTCAATATTCACATGCCATTTTCCGTAGATGAAAAGTGAAGGATATATGTTATACTTTGCTACTTTGGTACATAAACATAACATAATATGTATTTACTTGTGTATCAATTCAATCTAGAAAGAAATTCACAGAATCTTTTTAGGTGCAAAAAAAGATTCTCTTTGGTAAATGTGTAAATGTATTATCCTTTTCTATCCAAATCCAATTTTCAATTGGATTTGGATAGAATCAAATAAAAAAACTATTTGGAAATGAATAAATTTTTATTTTTGTGTGTACTAGATTAAAAAAATGGAAATAACATTATTATAATAATAATAATATATATTATTTTCTTTTTCCTAATCGGAAAAATCCGTGGAAAAGAAAGAAAAAAAAAAGTTTTTTATGATAAAAAATTCATTCATTTCACTTATTTCACAAGAAGAAAAAGAAGAAAACAGAGGTTCTGTTGAATTTCAAGTATTAAGTTTCACAAATAAGATACGAAGACTTACTTCACATTTGGAATTGCACAAAAAAGATTTTTTATCAAAAAGAGGTCTACAAAAAATTCTGGGAAAACGTCGACGTATGCTGGCCTATTTGTCAAAGAAAAATGGAGTGCGTTATAAGAAATTAATTGATGAATTGGATATTCGAGAACCAAAAAATTGTTAATTTCATTGTTTGGATTTTTGAATTAGTAATTATTAGATTTTACATTTGGACGAATCTACTTTTTGAGGAATTCGTGAAATAATGAATTAAGGAAGAAAAGGTATGACTGTACCGACTAAAAAAAAAGATTTCATGATCGTTAATATGGGTCCTCACCACCCATCAATGCATGGTGTTCTTCGACTAATTGTTACTCTCGATGGTGAAGATGTTATTGACTGTGAACCTATATTGGGTTATTTACACAGGGGTATGGAAAAAATAGCGGAAAACCGAACAATCATACAATATTTGCCTTATGTAACACGTTGGGATTATTTAGCTACTATGTTCACAGAGGCAATAACGGTAAATGCACCAGAACAACTGGAAAATGTTCAAGTACCTAAAAGGGCTAGCTATATCAGAGTAATTATGCTGGAGCTGAGTCGTATAGCTTCTCATTTGTTATGGCTTGGACCTTTTATGGCGGATATCGGTGCACAGACTCCCTTTTTTTATATTTTTAGAGAGAGGGAATTGATATATGATTTATTCGAAGCTGCCACAGGTATGCGAATGATGCATAATTATTTCCGCATCGGAGGCGTAGCAGCCGATCTACCTTATGGCTGGATAGATAAATGTTTAGATTTTTGTGATTATTTTTTAACAGGGATTCTTGAATATCAAAAACTTATTACGCAAAATCCTATTTTTTTGGAGCGAGTCGAAGGAGTGGGCATTATTGGTGGGGAGGAAGCGATAAACTGGGGTTTATCGGGACCAATGTTACGAGCTTCTGGAATACAATGGGATCTTCGTAAAATTGATAATTATGAGTGTTACAATGAATTCGATTGGGAAGTCCAATGGCAAAAAGAAGGAGATTCATTAGCTCGTTATTTAGTACGAATGGGTGAAATGAGGGAATCCATAAAAATAATTCAACAGGCCCTAGAAGGAATTCCTGGCGGACCCTATGAAAATTTAGAAGTCCGGCGCTTTGGTAGAGCAAAAAATTCCGAATGGAATGATTTTGAATATAGATTTATTAGTAAAAAACCTTCACCCAATTTTGAATTGTCGAAACAAGAACTTTACGTAAGAGTGGAAGCCCCAAAGGGGGAATTAGGAATTTATTTGATAGGAGACAATAGTATTTTCCCTTGGAGATGGAAAATTCGTCCACCCGGCTTCATAAATTTGCAAATTCTTCCTCAACTAGTTAAAAGAATGAAATTGGCTGATATCATGACGATACTAGGTAGTATAGATATCATTATGGGAGAAGTTGATCGTTGAAATGATAATTGATACGACAGAAGTACAAACTATCAATTCTTTTTCTACATCGGAATCCTTAAAAGAGGTCCATGGGCTCATATGGACTTTTGTACCCATTTTAATCCTTATATTGGGAATTACAATAGGGGTACTAGTAATTGTGTGGTTGGAAAGAGAAATATCTGCAGCGCTACAACAACGTATTGGGCCTCAATATGCTGGCCCCTTGGGAATTCTTCAAGCTTTGGCAGATGGAACTAAACTACTTTTAAAAGAAGATCTTCTCCCGTCTAGAGGAGATCTTCGTTTGTTTAGTATTGGACCGTCTATAGTAGTCATATCGATTCTAGTAAGTTATTTAGTAATCCCTTTTGGGTATCGCCTTGTTTTAGCCGATCTCAGTATAGGTGTTTCTTTATGGATCGCCATTTCAAGTATTGCTCCTATTGGGCTTCTTATGTCAGGGTATGGATCGAATAATAAATATTCTTTTTCAGGTGGTCTGCGAGCTGCTGCTCAATCCATTAGTTATGAAATACCATTAACTCTATGTGTATTATCAATATCTCTACGTGTGATTCGTTGAATATAAAATTTATACTTCTTTCCTTTACTTCTAGGAAAAAAGTTGAATGAATTGAATGGATATTTTTTTTTATTCATGATTCAGGTCAATGAGTTAAACCAAATAGTTATATGAGTGAAACAAAACAACTTATAAATTTGCAGTAAGAAGATAAAATCTCACTTCATATGTACAAGAATAAAATTGAAGTAAACATAAGCCGTGTAAAATGGTTATCCCAAGATTGAGATTCGTCATCATATCTTGAAGCGGGTATAAAAGATCGACTGTATGGAGTTTTCATTACTGTCTTGTATTTATTAACATGCCGTAGATCAATCAAAAATCAGTGGACAATTAGGAACACAAAAGTACACAAAAGATTAGTAATGGAGATAATATAAGGTAAGGTATCAAAAAAAAAAAAAGATATTTCTGCATAAAATGAATCATAATAGAGGCTTTAAATTGGTAGAAATGATCAAGCAGTACTTTCCTATGATTCCGATCTAGAGTAATACTCCTATTCACTGATTTAAAAAAATAACTATTCAGAACGAATTAATCCTTTATTTATTTTTTCAAAGTACCCGCCTCTGAGATAGAAGAACAGGAATAAAAGAAATGGAATATAATATTCGAATGAATAAAAAAAATCTTTATTTTTTTCTTTTTCCTATGCATATACATCCAAATAGATGAAATTCTTATCATTATTTAATTTATGAAAAATTCCTCTAATTATTTTATTAATTTTTTTTTTATTCATATAACGAATATTTGATTAAATAGTTTAAATTATTACCGAACAAAACAAAGAAAAATATGCTTTGATTATAAGGGATGAGATGAATTCCGAAGCCTTTTTTTTTCTTATTTTTGCGAACGGAATTTCATTGGTTTAATTTGGGACTCTCCGACAGATCTTTTTTTTCTACCCTAAAACAAAAGGAAGTGATAAGACCGAACCAGTCCTTACATTTATTTGTGGCCATAGAGGAGCCGTATGAGGCTGAGGTCTCATGTACGGTTTTGAAATAGCGATGGGAACAGTGTTGTTTTTATCGACTATAATTATCTAATAGTTCAAGTACAGTTGATATAGTTGAAACACAGTCCAAATATGGTTTTGGGGGGTGGAATCTGTGGCGTCAGCCCATAGGATTTATGGTTTTCATAATTTCTTCTCTAGCTGAATGTGAGAGATTGCCCTTTGATTTACCAGAAGCGGAAGAAGAATTAGTAGCAGGTTATCAAACGGAATATTCAGGTATCAGATTTGGTTTATTTTATCTTGCTTCGTACCTAAATCTATTAGTTTCTTCATTATTTGTAACGATTCTTTACTTAGGTGGGTGGAAGTTATCTATTCCATATATATCTGTTCCTGAACTTTTCGGAATAAAAAAAATAGCTGGAGTCTTTGGAATGACAATTGGTATCCTTGTTACATTAGCTAAAGCTTATTTGTTTATATTCATTTCTATCACAACAAGATGGACTTTACCCAGGATGAGAATGGACCAGCTATTAAATCTTGGATGGAAATTTCTTTTACCTATTTCTTTGGGTAATCTATTATTGACAACTTCTTCTCAACTTGTTTCACTATAAATTAAATAATAGAATACGATAAGAATATTCTAAATTCATAACCCCTTTCAAACAAGAGAAAGAAACATCAATTTATTCATGGATATCTACAATATGTTTCCAATGGTGACTGGGTTCATGAATTATGGTCAACAAACAATACGGGCTACAAGGTACATTGGTCAAAGTTTCATAATTACCTTATCTCACACAAATCGTTTACCTGTAACTATTCAATATCCTTATGAAAAATCAATTACGTCAGAACGTTTTCGCGGTCGAATTCACTTTGAATTTGATAAGTGTATTGCTTGCGAAGTATGTGTTCGTGTATGCCCGATAGATCTACCTGTTGTTGATTGGAGATTGGAAAGAGATATGAAAAAGAAACAATTACTTAATTATAGTATTGATTTTGGGGTCTGTATATTTTGTGGTAACTGTGTCGAGTATTGTCCAACAAACTGTTTATCAATGACTGAAGAATATGAACTTTCTACTTATGATCGTCACGAATTGAACTATAATCAAATTGCATTGGGTCGGTTACCAATATCAGTAATTGGAGATTATACAATTCAAATAGTTATGAATTCAACTCAAATAAAAATCGATAAAGATAAATCCCTTGATTCAAGAACGATTACCAATTACTAAAATTTTTTTGATATAAAGGATCAAAGCTTTTTTTGTCAATAACTACAAATATAATACTATTTATTTATTTTTGAGAATTATTCTTTTATTTAAACTAATTATAATAATAAATTTTATTTATCACGAGAATTTCAAAATATACAATTCTAAAGTTTTTTCTTTTGGATATTGGATAAAAAAGTAAGTGTAATTAGTCCAATAATTATATCTATTATAATTATATCTATTATAATAGATAACTAATTATATATATTCTATATAGTTATATCCATATTAAGATTTAATTCAATTAGGAAGGTATCATAAATTGGATAAACCTTTTTCCTTGACTATTTAGTAAAGTCATGATTTGACTTATTTTTTTTTGTGGACATTTTATACATAATGGATTTACCAGGACCAACACATGATATTCTTGTAGCATTTCTGGGGTCAGTTCTTCTATTAGGGGGTATGGGAGTTGTATTACTTACCAATCCTATTTATTCTGCTTTTTCGTTGGGGTTGGTTCTTGTTTGTATATCTTTATTCTATATTTCATCGAACTCCTTTTTTGTGGCTGCTGCACAGCTTCTTATTTATGTGGGAGCCATAAATGTTTTAATTATATTTGCGGTAATGTTCATGAATGGTTCCGAATATTCTAATGATTCATATTTTTGTACCGTTGGAGATGGAGTCACTTCACTGGTTTGTATAAGTATTTTTTTTTCACTGATTACTATTATATCAGATACATCATGGTATGGAATTATTTGGACTACAAGATCAAACCAGATTATAGAACAGGACCTAATAAGTACTGTTCAACAAATTGGGATTCATTTATCGACAGATTTTTATCTTCCCTTTGAACTAATTTCAATAATTCTTTTAGTTTCCTTGATAGGTGTAATTACTATGGCTCGCCAATAATAAATATAGTTAGAATAAAAAAAATTAGAGTTATAAAAATTTTAAATATGAAATTATATAATAAAATCAAAAGGTTTAATAATTTTAGTTAAATTTGTTTACTTTCTTTTGTTTTGTAATTATAACTTCTAGTTAATTGAATCCCTTGAATTGTTGATATTGAAATGAATCGAGATTGATAAGGAGTTAGTCAATGATGTTCGAGCATGTACTTTTTTTGAGTGTCTATTTATTTGCTATTGGTCTCTATGGATTGATCACAAGTCGAAACATGGTTAGAGCACTTATGTGTCTTGAGCTTATACTAAATTCGGTTAATATTAATCTCGTAACATTTTCTGATATATTTGATAGTCGACAATTAAAAGGGAACATTTTCTCAATATTTATTATAGCCGTTGCAGCTGCAGAAGCTGCTATTGGACTTGCTATTGTTTCGTCAATTCATCGAAACAGAAAATCAACGCGTATCAACCAATCGAATTTGTTGAATAATTAATTAAAATTATCATAATCATATACTAAAAAATTAGTTATTTTATTTCTATATTAATTAGATGAATAATCTATAGATATAGAAATAAAATATAAATAATAATATATATATAATAATATATAATATAAATTATATAATATAAATAATATAAATAAAATAAAAATAAAAAATATAGGAAAAATATAAGATTAATATATTATATATATAACGTGTATATATAACATGTAAAATATATAGTATATATAATAACTAAGATATATAATAACTAAGAAACTATAATATTATAATATATATATTAAATTTGATTCAATATCAAATTTACTATTGAATTTAAATTTGACTATTTTACTAGATTAGTAAAGTATAATTAATACTAAACTAATTTATAATAATATAAATTTATTTAGATTTAATTTTAGATATTTATATATTGATTTGAATATCAATTTATTTTGTTGGACCATTTTCATTCACACACCCGACTCGTATGATTATAATTTTTGATTTTGAAACGAAAATTAAAGTCTCTTGGCTTTTTCTTATAAGCAGATTTAGAAAAATATTGATTCTTCCAATTTTAGTAAACCACTGCTTCGTCTGGTGTCTACAATATAACTACTACTTCTATACCAGATTGAAAATTTTTGATGTTCAAACCCGGGCTGTTATAGATTCAATGTCACATTCAGTAAAAATTTATGATACATGTATAGGGTGTACTCAATGTGTACGAGCTTGCCCTACGGATGTGTTGGAAATGATACCGTGGGACGGATGTAAAGCTAAGCAAATTGCTTCCGCACCAAGAACCGAGGATTGTGTAGGTTGTAAGAGATGTGAATCCGCTTGTCCAACGGATTTTTTGAGTGTCCGTGTCTATTTATGGCATGAAACAACTCGCAGCATGGGACTATCTTATTGATACGTTACAAAAAAATACACTTTAATTATTTGATTCCTCTTTACCGACAAAAGCTCGTATTCAGAATAGAATAATATATTTTATTAAGTACGGGCTTTTGTGGTCAAAAACGTATCTTGTCTTTATCACGAATAATTTTCCTTGGCTAACAATACTTGTTGTTTTGCCGATATTCGTCGGCTCTTGCATTTTTTTTCTTCCTTATAGAGGAAATAAGATGTTCAGGTGGTATGCTATAGGTATTTGCTTGTTAGAACTCCTTTTAATGACCCACGTTTTCTGTCATCATTTCCAATTGGACGATCCATTAATCCAATTGGAAGAAGATTTTAAATGGATAGATATTTTTGATTTTCACTGGAGACTGGGAATCGATGGACTTTCCATAGGACCCGTTTTACTGACAGGATTTATCACCAGTTTAGCTACTTTAGCAGCTTGGCCAGTTACTAAAAATTCACAATTGTTCTATTTTCTCATGCTAGCAATGTACAGCGGTCAAATAGGACCATTTTCTTCTCGAGACCTTTTACTTTTTTTCATGATGTGGGAGTTAGAATTAATTCCTGTTTATTTACTTTTATCCATGTGGGGAGGAAAGAACCGTCTCTACTCGGCGACAAAGTTTATTTTGTACACGGCGGGGGGCTCCATTTTTCTTTTAATAGGGGTTCTGGGTATGGGTTTATATGGTTCTAATGAACCTACATTAGATTTTGGAAAATTAGCTAATCAATCATATCCTGTGGCATTGGAAATAATATTATATTTTGGATTCCTTATTGCTTATGCCGTCAAATTGCCGATTATACCTCTACATACTTGGTTACCCGATACCCATGGAGAAGCACATTACAGTACATGTATGCTTCTAGCTGGAATCTTATTAAAAATGGGAGCATATGGACTTATTCGAATCAATATGGAATTATTATCCCATGCTCATTCCATATTTTCTCCCTGGTTGGTAATAATAGGAACTATTCAAATAATCTATGCAGCTTCGACCTCTCTCGGTCAACGGAATTTGAAAAAGAGAATAGCCTATTCTTCTGTATCTCACATGGGTTTTACAATTATAGGAATTGGTTCCATAACCGGAATCGGGCTCAATGGTGCTATTTTACAAATACTCTCTCATGGATTTATTGGTGCTGCACTTTTTTTCTTGACGGGAACGACTTGTGATAGAATGGGTCTTGTTTATCTCGACGAAATGGGGGGGGTATCGATCCCAATGCCAAAACTTTTTACCATGTTCAGTAGTTTTTCAATGGCTTCTCTTGCATTGCCGGGAATGAGTGGTTTTGTTGCAGAATCATTAGTTTTTTTTGGAATAATTACTAGTAAAAGATTTCTTTTAATGTCAAAAATACTAATTACTTTTGTAATGGCAATAGGAATGATATTAACTCCTATTTATTTATTATCTATGTTACGTCAGATGTTCTATGGATACAAGTTATTTCATGTTACAAATTCTAATTTTTTGGATTCTGGACCACGAGAACTATTTGTTTCAATCTGTATCTTTTTACCCATACTAGGGACTGGTATTTATCCCGATTTCATTCTCTCGTTATCAGTTGATAGGGTACAAGCTATACTATCTAATTATTTTTATCGATAGTCTTTTATTAAAAATACGGAAATCTAATTTTTTTTGTCTTTTTATTTTCCGCTTTTAAACGCCGAACAATGCAAAAGAATTAAATGAATTAAAAATCTCAATTTTAATCAGATACATTTCGAGTTTTTTAGAACCCTTTGAACCATTCCTGGCTCAAAGGGTTCTAAAAAACTTGCACAAAGAAAGAACTTTCACTATATATTTATATATAAATATGGGTATGGGATGATGTTTTGTTCTTATATGTACTCGTTATTTTATGTAGTTTATTCAATTATTTAGTATTTTAGATGTTAATGTGAATGAACCATAACTATGTAGACCTATCCCTAATAGATTGATTCCAAAATAGCATATCCAAATTATAAGGAATCCCATAGAAGCCACAAGTGCCGAATTTGTACCCTGCAAACTTTGATTTGTACTAGTTCTAGTATGTAAATAAATTGCGAATATGATCCAAGTAATAAATGCCCAAGTTTCCTTGGGGTCCCAACTCCAATACGATCCCCATGCTTCATTAGCCCATACTGCTCCACAAAGAATTCCTATGGTTAAAAAGGTAAACCCTAAACTAATGACACGATAACTCAAATAATCCAAACGTTGAGTTAATTGATATTTATAATAATTTCGAAATGAAAGAAAAGAAGTGTTTATAAAAACACTTCTTTTTTCATTCCAATAGTTAATCTTACCAAAGATAAATTTCTTAATTAAGAAATTTTTGATTTTACCATTACAAAAAATATTGATGTTTTTTCGAAATGTAATGACTAGAAGAGCCACTGAGAATAATGATCCACATAAAAGAGCGGCATAGCTTAATAACATCATACTTACGTGCATCATTAACCACTGAGATTGTAGAGCAGGTACTAATATTACGGATTGGTGCATTTCAGTTAAAAGACCCGACGTGGCAAAGCCTTGTGTGAAAATGGTACTTGATGCAGTTATTGTGTTTAAATCATTTTTATGATTCCCCATCTTGTAAATGGTATGAATAATGGATAAACTACACGAAAGGAAAATTAATGACTCGTATAAATTACTTAAGGGAAAATGTCCCGAAGAAATCCAACGAGAAACCAATAATCCCGTTATAGATAAAAAAGTAGCTATCATTCCTTTTTCTGATGAATCAGGCAATCCTACGCTTTCGTGGACAAAAAAGGTCATCAAATAAATCGTAATAACAATTGAAATTATCGAAAAAGAGATATGAGTCAATATATGTTCTAAAATTGTAAATATCATAAAAAGGAGTCCCATAAGAGAATTGAAATCGAGAATTGAATACATTATAGGAGCCATTGTATAGGATCCATTGTGTCTATTTTAGAAGATTTTTTTGATAGGATAGGATGCCGCCACTCGGACTCGAACCGAGATGCTCTAGCACTGCTTCCTAAGAGCAGCGTGTCTACCAATTTCACCATGGCGGCTTACTTGCTTACTTGAAATAATAATAGTCAATTTATGTTGAATCGTCGAGATTCAAGGATTCAATATAGTTTATAAAACAAAACATTAGAATCGATGAATCTTTATTCATTGAAATTTATATGATAATTTGAATCTTTATTAAATAAACAATAAAATAATCTTTAGTTAGTATCGTATTGTTGTAAGTTCGGTTTTAATAATGAACTTTGGTATACTAAAAACTAAGTTTTCAAAAAAGCAGTTAAAACTCCATAGTTTTAGACTGAGCTATAGAACCGGGAATTGTTCCTTTTATTTTTTTGGATTCGTTTTTATTTATCCAATGTTATTTTATGGATTCAAACAAAACGAAAAAAATAAAATGTATTATTTAATGAAGAAAATTAAATAACTAGGATTTTCTATGTATAACAATTTGATTACTAAATCATAAGAATTTATCATTGTCTAACGATTTAGATACTATTTTATTATTATCAAAGTAAAGTATTAATATCTTTCATTATTTTATTATATTTCATTATATATATATAATAATGGTAAGATTTACCAAATTAATTAGGTTTTTAGTTAACCATATAACAAATAAAACAACAAAATTTGCATTTCTATCACAATCATACTCTACTTTTCACAATAGAAAAAATTTCTATTGTGAAAAGTAGATAGAAAAAAACCCCAAACCCAATATACATACCCTTATTCTACATATCACATCCACATACGATATTTATATACCACAGCAACTAGTTCCAACTGATCCTGTTTGAGTTTGATATTGAGGAGTTCAATACACTAATTAATGTTAATCATTTATTTTAAAATACTTGACGTTTTTCGGGGTATGTCAATTCCGATTATTCCACGACTTTATTATTTGTTTGTTGTACAAAAAAACTTTTTGAACGTCCGGTAGAAACCGATTTCGCTAAAGAAAAAGCCTTTACTGCAGCTAAATTTCCTTTTTTATTCCAAATATTTTTACGAATACGTTTTTTTGACATAGAAGTACGTTTTTTGGGGACTGCCATTCAAAAAAAGGGTTACTTATTTTTATCATTGTATGTGAAAGACATGTATTGTTCAAAATGAATTGTTCCTTTTAGACGTTATCCATATTTATTCCGTAGTAAAATAGTAAAAAAACATTTAATTTTTCAAACACATTAAAAAAAAAACCTATGAAAACATATAATAAAATTTAAATGAAAAAATTGAAACATACACATTAATATATTTAAAATATGAGTATAAAATATGAGTAATTTAATCATATATATGTAAATTACTCATATATATGCTCATATATATGATATATATAATATATGGATCATAGTAATTACGCATATGTATACATACCCTATGACATATATAGTATAGCTAAGAAAAAAAAATACAAGTACAAGAAAGGAAGGAAATTGTTTTTTATTAATTGATTAAGGTAAGAGTGCCATACCCATAATTGAAATTACAATTCGAATTAGTAGTTAATCTGTTAACTAAGATATTTGATTACCCGATAACAATAACCTTATTTATTTTTTTAATTTAAATTTAAAGTACGGATCGTACTATCTATATTCGAATTAAGTATTCCTTTTGGTATAACCATTTTTCCTTAATATACTATATTATATAATATGCCTATAAATTACCAGGATGGAATATTGTATTATTCCAGTTTTAGTAGAATGATTAAAAATTTCATTTTTTATTATGGAACATACATATCAATATGCATGGATAATAACTTTTCTTCCACTTCCAGTTACTATGTCAATAGGATTCGGGCTTCTACTTATTCCGATAGCAACAAAAAATATTCGTCGTATATGGGCTTTTCCTAGTATTTTTTTCTTAAGTATAGCTATGGTATTTTCAGCCAATTTATCTATTCAAGAAATAAATGGAAGTTCCATCTATCAATATCTATGGTCTTGGACCATCAATAATGATTTTTCCTTAGAGTTCGGATATTTAATCGATCCACTTAGTTCGATTATGTCAATACTAATTACTACTGTTGGAATTATGGTTCTTATTTATAGTGACAATTATATGTCCCATGATCAAGGATATTTAAGATTTTTTGCTTATATGAGTTTTTTCAATGCTTCTATGTTGGGATTAGTTACCAGTTCAAATTTGATAAAAATTTATGTTTTTTGGGAACTAGTGGGAATGTGTTCTTATTTATTAATAGGATTTTGGTTCACACGACCGACTGCAGCAAGTGCTTGTCAAAAAGCTTTTGTAACTAATCGTGTAGGGGATTTTGGTTTATTATTAGGAATCTTAGGTTTTTATTGGATAACTGGTAGTTTTGAATTTCGGGATTTGTTCGAAATAACTAACAACTTGATACACAATAATGGGGTCAGTTCTTCATTTGCTACTTTGTGTGCCTTTTTATTATTTCTCGGTGCAGTTGCTAAATCCGCGCAATTCCCCCTTCATGTATGGTTACCTGATGCAATGGAAGGACCTACTCCTATCTCGGCTCTTATACACGCTGCTACCATGGTAGCAGCGGGAATTTTTCTTGTAGCTCGACTTCTTCCTCTTTTCATATCCATACCTTACATAATGAATATTATTTCTTTAATAGGTGTAATAACAGTACTATTAGGAGCTACCTTGGCTCTTGCTCAAACAGATATAAAAAGAAGTTTAGCCTATTCTACAATGTCTCAATTGGGTTATATTATGTTAGCTCTAGGTCTAGGTTCTTATCGAGCTGCTTTATTCCATTTGCTTACTCACGCCTATTCTAAAGCTTTATTATTTTTGGGATCCGGAGCCATTATCCATTCAATGGAACCTGTTGTTGGATATTCACCAGATAAAAGTCAGAATATGATTCTGATGGGCGGTTTAAAAAGATATGTTCCAATTACAAGAACTACTTTTTTATTAGGTACACTTTCTATTTGTGGTATTCCACCTCTTGCTTGTTTTTGGTCCAAAGATGAAATTCTTAATGAGAGTTGGTTGTATTCACCAATTTTTGCAATAATAGCTTGTTTCACAGCAGGATTAACTGCATTTTATATGTTTCGCGTGTATTTACTTACTTTTGATGGGCATTTGCGCATAAATTGTAAAAATTACAGTAGCACCAATAATAGCTCGTTCCATTCAATATCTTTATGGGGAAAAGAAGTTCCAAAAAAAGTTGATAGAAATTTTCTTTTATCAAAAATAGAAAATATGGTCTTCTTTTTTTCAAAGGATAGATATAAAATATCTAGTAATCTAAAAAAAAGAAGACCATATTCTTTCGAAAAAAAGTACACTTATACTTCTATGTATCCTCACGAATCGGACAATACTATGCTATTTCCTCTGTTTGTTTTGGTACTATTTACTTTGTTTGTTGGAACAATAGGAATTCATTTTGATTATGGAATAATATATTTTGATATATTATCAAAATGGTTAACTCCATCGACAAATCTTTTACATCCCAATGCGAGTTATTCCGTGGATTGGTATGAATTTTTTACAAATGCAATTTTTTCGGTAAGTATAGCTATTTTTGGACTATTAATAGCATATGTTTTATATGGGTCTGTTTATTCATTGTTCCAGAATTTGGAATTCATTAATTCATTTATAAAAGGAGGTCCTAAAAGAATTTTCTTGGACAAAATAAAAAATAGAATATACAATTGGTCCTACAATTGTGGTTATATAGATATTTTTTATACTAGAGTTTTTACCTTGGGTATAAGGGGATTAACCAAACTAACTCAGTTTTTTGATAGAAATATAATTGATGGAATTATCAATGGGGTTGTTGTTGCAAGTTTATTTATAGGGGAAGGAGTCAAATCTATGGGAGGTGGACGAATTTCTTCTTATCTATTTTTGTATTTATTTTATGCATCAATATTTTTATTCATTTTTTTATTCTTTTATAATTTATTTTAATTTAATATTTAATAATTTTCTATTTTCATATACATATTGCTTTTTTAATTTTTCTTTTTGATTCGGCCATAAATACACTGTATAGAAATTTTCTTTTTTGTA
>JBBMKE010146380.1:0-15878 GCA_037834125.1 Lippia alba | reverse complement strand
AAACACACAACGAGCACATATTCACATTCATAACACATCAAAGTAGCACATATTCCAATTTCATGAGTTCTCGAATTGAACACATAAGGTTTCGGCAAATACACATGCGGGTCATGCGCATACAATTCACATATTTGAATTCAAATTTTAACATATAAAATCCAACTCAAGAAAAAAGGGGTTAGAATTATACAAAATAAATAACAAAAATACGCAATTAATATAAAATTAAATATGCAAATAATGCCACATAAGCTTTACCTGTACGGATGAAAATCCGGGGTGTTACAATGAGTGTTGGTTTTGGTTGAGATTGTGGCTTTATCGCTTGATCCCCTTCATCCCCTTTTCTTGCATTGTGTAGAAGTATGTGTTAGAAAGTGGTTTTATGATTCTTGGTGTTGATAGGATGATTTTAAGGTTCATTTATGCATGCTTGCCCGTTGAATGCATCGTTTGAGCCCTTAAGTGCGTATGTGCTTGAGAACTTGGTAGTTCGAGCATGCTTTTGTGACCTCGTGATGCTTTGAGCATTCTTCCTTGTTAATGCATGAGTTTGGGTTGTTGTTGCATTGTTGAGCTTGCCTTAATGTGATTTTTGGGAGTTTTGGGGTGCTTTGAGCTTGTGCTTTGCATTGCATTTCGTGGAGCAGGGGACCACACAGCCGCACGGATTTTGTGCACAAACCACCCGGGCCGCACGAGAAGTTCGACTTTGGAAAATTTTGGAGAAAATATGTCGCACGGCCGCGCAGATTTTGTGCACAAACCGCCCAAAAAGTTTGAGTGTTATTTATTTTGACAGAAAATAGGCGCAGGCCGCGTGGATTTTGGACTGGAATCTCGCGCGGCCATGCAAAAAATTCGACCCCTCTTGGAAAATAATACCGCACGGCCGCGCGGTATTTGAACTGAACTGCGCGCGGCCGCGCGGCCTTATTTTCCTTCATGCATATTTTTGTTTCATTTTTCTCGTGATTTGCTCATTTCCCTCATTTCTTGTATGACTTGTATTCTTCCTTGACTTGTATTATGATATGTAATTGATTGTTATTTGGCCCTTTTGTTCTAAGTGATCCGATTATGCTTTTGTGTGCATTCATTGCATCTCATGCACATCTTCTCATTTGTCGTGCGTCGTTTTGATCATGTAGAGTTAAGTCTTGGGTTCTTTTGTGTTTCTTTTCAGAGGAGGAGGTTCCCATGGACGAGCCCAAGTCTTAGATTTCACTCACGTGTTCCCTTTTGCCTATTTTCGTACAAGGTGAGGTTTAGGTTTGTATAGTGCGACCTATAGCCTTTATGTGACATTTTTTTGCCCCGCATGTGGTTATAATTGGGTATATATATATATAAATAGATAAGTGTTTTGATTAGATATGAGTATGATTTTGTGATCGGCCTTTGTTTTGAAAGTGTACTATAAGCTTAATAAGCTATTTTGGTAAAAGTGTGTATCGTGAAGTGTAGTGTTGTGCAGCGAGATAAGCCATGAAATATTGGCATGTGATGTGTGTGTGAGCTCAAGGAGCTATGGGTAACGAACCCTCGGGACGGTATAGGGCCGTCGAGGTTTAGCCTGTGCATAGCCTCCATCCAAGACATCATACGCGACCCCTGGGAGTTTGGGAAGGTGTGTGTCTTGATGCCTCCAAATGTAGATCATGGAGAGGGCACGGTGTGGGTTCACTACCCCACGTGACATAGTGTTGTGGATAGTTTGAGCTATGCATGGCTCTTCTATCATTGGTGTGATGGAGAAGTGTTGTGTTTTGATTTGATTTTTATAGTGTCGTGTAATTGAAGCAGGTTGGAAGCTCGTACTTACCGAGCATGTGAGAGTGTGTTGTGGAATTTGTGAATCGATTTGGGATTTATGAAAGTTATATATGTATGTATTTTGGTTTGTAAAATCCAATCCCGTTTCATGAATTGATCCTTTTGTACGTGCTTTGATATATCTATATAGTGTTGGGGTGTGCATTAGCCGCCTCACTCAGTCAGTTGACGGACCCCTCGTTGTTAATCCTTTTCAGTTGCAGGTTCTTTTGGCTTGAGCTAGGCGGAGAAGCGTGTCACCCCATTGTACACTTTTGAGTCTAGGTCTAGTAGCATTACATACATTCCTGCCTTGATTATGTATTATTTTTTATACACTTGGTACTTGTATAATTTATTTTGTAGGCCTCTCCGGCCATTGTGATTATATTATGATTGTTTATGCCTTGTGATTTATTGTTGTGTTTGGTTTTAAATTTTAAGTCTTCCGCTTCTGCACTCTGAGTCTTTGCTTCTATTTAGCTCCGCCTGTCTTAGTGTGTACATGTCACCATTCGCTAAGGTTTGGATTCGGGTACGGATCATTTCGTGATCAGATTTAAATCTTGGTGCGGGGGATGTGGGGCCCTTCGTGTGGGGCATTACATCCTTTGGGTGGTATCAGAGCGTGGTTACAAAATCAGGCTCTAATATCGTGTGGGTCTGTCTAGGTTGTACGGCTTAGGATTATGTGGTTATGTGCTTATGTGATTACGTGAGTTTCGTGGCTTGAATACTTGACTACTTGATTAATTGTTTATTTGTTTAATTAGTTGCTTTATTACTTATATACTTGAATATACACATACTAATGAGCATGCATCCATATTATTTGAAATTGGTGATTTAGGATGCCTCCGAGACGCCGAGATCATGAGCAAACTCCAGATCTTAACCAACCACCTCTGCCACTGCCATTGAACGCGGAGAATATTGTGCAAGCTTTACTCAATCAACTTCAACAAAATCAAAGGAATGCGACTCCCCCGGTCGAGGGACAAGAAACCTCGAATGTTTACAAGAAATTTCGGAACAGCAATCCTCCCAAGTGGTATGGAGGAGATGATATTAAAGCGGAGGAGTGGCTATCGGAGATTTGAGGGACTTGGGAGATTTGTCTAGGTAGCTCACAAGACAAGGCCATTTGCATGGGTCGGTTTGTGCAAGGGCCAAGCTTTGACGTGGCTCAAGGGGGTTAGAGCCAAGCTTGATAGAACGGGAAGGGAGTTCAATTGGGAGACTTTCGTTCAAGAGTTCCATGAGAAGTACATCCCTATTAACGCACAAGAACGAAGACTACAAGAATTGGGAGATTTGTCTGGATGGACTATTTTCTTTTTTCTCTTTTTCGGAAGTAATGTCTTTCCTTTTCACTCCCATTTGTTTGGATGGAATGTTTTCCTTTTTCTCTTTTCCGAATGCAATGTCTTCCCTTTTCACTCCCATGTTTTTGGATGGAATGTTTTCATTTTTCTCTTTTCCAGACGCAATTTTCCTTTTCACTTCCTCTTTGTCTTCCCTTTTCACTTCCTTTCTCATTTTCTCTTTTCCTTCAATATAAACGCTAAGCTGGGGCTGGCGCCTAACGACTTGTAATTTCTGCAGCCGCCTGACAACTTGATTCATTGTCGGGCGATATGGATAGAATTGTATACAAGCTTCTGCGAGATGTGTGATGGTAGGACCATCTCACCAATAAAATGATTCATCAGCTTCAAGACTTTTGTCCATCAATGAAAAACGGAGATTCTTAACATTTGCCGGAATTTTATCTTCTTTAGTCCGATAAAGATCACTTCTATACTCGATCTCTCTATTTCTGAACGCACCACGATCTCTTTCCTTCTTAAGAAAGGCCCTTTCTGATACAAAGAGTCTAGTTCTTTTTTCATCCTCGGCTGTGTAAACTTCTTTCATTATCAAAGATAATAAAATGTGGCCAAATGCAAATACATCTGTTTTTTGTGTTTTACCTGCAAATAGTGTAAAGCTACAAAAATCACTAAACCCTATACCACACAATATAGAAGAAATACCATTTAGAATGTTACTATTCCCAAATCCTAAATCAAAACAAAATTTCTAGCTTAGTAAAAAATTCCAACATGACAAGTGTCCAAGTAGAAACATCTGACCAACCGAAAGGATGCATATGTTCAAAATCATTGTCTCGATACAAATATAGGGGAAGCGAACAAGAATAATTTCATACCGTGTGTATCATAAATACCATGGCAATATATAACATGCTGGATTGGAAATTGCAACTTATCAGGAAACATGACGCCACTAATCATTCCAAAATCATATAATGTGGGGTTCCAATCCTGCATTACATATTCAAAAGCCATAAAAAATCAGCGAAGGACCACAAAAGCTGCAAACTACTACCCAACAAGATAGAACAGTCGCAATACCTCATCAACCATTACATGAGCTGCATCTATGTTGCGTATCAAAAGAGGACTTTTCCCTTTGTAGTTGACATGCAAATACCTTCTGATTTGAGCCAATCTTAAAGCAACCTTAATTCTTTGCGACCATGTAAACTCATCTATCAACAAAAGAAGAAGTAAACCAGTAGCATTAGTATGAGCACTCTCATTCAATTTCCAAATTATGAAACCTTAAGAGTAATTGCATCAAATAAAAAACAAAGATCAGATTAAATTTACAATTTGAAAACTATGGAAAGGTGCAATTAATCCCAGCTAGTATTTGACTTCTTGCACTTAACTGATAAAATGCATAAAAAAAAAGCTCAAGATGCTCTTCAAGTTCAACTTTTTACACACATATATAAACATAAAGAATGGTTAAATTTCTAGAAATTTACCTGTGGTGGCGAGATTGAATAGGGTATTATATGCCTTGAAATCATAAACAATACCGCACTGCTCAGGTTTAATGCAATAACCATACACTTTCATAAGCCCCGGGTAGGAGTGATCAATACTCTCAAGAAAGCTAAGTTCGTCCTGCAAAAGTATACATATATGTTTCTATTACAATAATAAAAAATATATATAAAAAAGAAAAAGGAAAAAAAAAATAACTAACCGTAAGCCTGTGGGCATTTTCGTTCTCATAGTAATCGGACATTTCGGGAATTTGCGAAATTTTTACAGTGACGAGCTTGGGTTCGGCAGAATCCGGTAGGGTTATTTTGCCGTGATAAACTTTTCCAAACTGAAAATATCCGACGTAATTTTGATCGCTAAAATTGTCGCTATATGTTTGCAAGCTCAGCCTGACTGGGTACTCTTTCAACTCCATAACTACCCCGGTGGCGGAGAAAGTACAGGCGGCGGAGAGAAGAGAAAACGCAAATAAGGGAATTTCAAATCAAACCACTTTTTATAGTTACCTCTGAACTCTTCCAAAAAAAGTATTAAAAAATAAAAGATTAATCCTTTCTATACTTGAATTTGGCTGTGCACACACAAGTGACACAACATCATACACTAATAGACTTTTTTTATAATTTTTTATGTGAGAAGAATTTACAAAATATACATAATAAAATAATATTTTTAAAAATATATATTTTTATATAATATTAGATGATAAATTTTTATAGATATTTGTATATTAGAGATTAAATCAAATAGCAATTTTAGAACCATAAGTCGATCATAATTTATTTTTGTATTATACTTCTTTATTTTCACAAATTACAGTTAATAAGGGTTTTAATGGAGATCTAATTCATTAAAAGCTCTACTAAACCTTAAAGGTATATTCGTTAGCTTGCAATGCACGCATGTCAATATCTAATTAGATTAGAATTATAAAAAATAATCAAATTAATGAAAGATTAAAAAGATAATTGATAAAATTGTAATCGACAATTTGAAATTCAGTAAAAAGAATAAATTGATAATAAGAAATTTGGACGAACTAATAAATTTCAAATTATGGAAAAATAAATTCAATATACTTGAACTCGGTTCCACCGTGCTATTTTTATTTAACTTGATGTTTTTTGCCTCGGTTTTTTATTCTAAAATATTTATTGAATGAATAAATTTCCACACCATAAGGTCCATAACTTAACCATAATCACTGTGAACCATTAAAGGATAAAGAGCAAAGTTATCAATGATCACCGGGAGCGTTCAGGTTGTGCCACCGTCTTCTTGACACATCACACATGGTTGATACAAGGGGACAACTAAGGATTGACAGCGCCGCCGATATACGAACAGAGTTTGATCTATGCAAAATAAGCTTGCAACCTCGAGAACAAAGGGTAAGATGTCATGCTAAAATCACTACTACGGTAACAGATGTATTTCATTCATTGTACGTGCATTATGCATTGCATTGATTTATTCTAGTTCTTATTTTATGTGATTAATTTGATATAGTTGCTAATGTGTGTTACATTGATATAACGAGATATCACCCTGAAACGTTAGAGCAGTCTCGAGCTCAATTTCACGAACAATAACACAAATTCTGGTATGGACGGATCGGCCGAAGAAGTAAAAGACGAGAAGCTCTAATGCACCGACACTTCTAAAAATATCAATTTGTCGTGTCGTGTCGTGTCGTGTCCGACAATTCTCACGTGGAAAATTCACAAAAAATTTCGTGTCGCCGTATCCATGTCGTGTCGTGTCCGTGTCGCCGTGTCCGTATCCGTGCAACATAGACGAGAAGAGACTTTGAGAATTAGGTTGGAAATTAGAGAAATTGTTATTGCTTAAACTCAAACAATAAGTTCACGAAATATATATCAAGACCCCAACTAGACTAAGGACTCTAAAGGCAAATAAAATAACATAATCCAAAGTTACCAAATATTACTCAAAGAAATAAAATCATTACTGCGTCACACAATCCATCTGCCAACATGGGGCTTTTGGAGTTCTTGCACTTCTTCTAACTTGCTTACCACTTCCAGCAACTCCACTCTCATTTTTAACACTTCCAGCAGCAACCTTTTGATCAACAATTCCAGCAGCAACTCCATGCTCAACCTCTTCATCTCTACTCAAACTCACTGCAGCTTCATGCGTATCATTCCCCCTCCCATTAGAATCTACCTTGTCCCAACTGAGGGAAGAACTTTCGCATCACCGAAACCGGCTCCCAAGTCGCATCATCTAAACCTCCATCGGACCAACTTACTAGCCATTAGTTCTCGGCTACTCCATTTTTCAAGACAACCCGACGCTCATGGACTTTGATAGGATGTGCAGGCACTTTGCCATCGAGAAGATCTCGTGGCAACTCGATCGGGGACACCCCCACCTGTTACCCCGTAAAACGGCGCAAAAGAGAAACATGGAAAACCTAATGAACTCGTGAGGAATCCGGCAACCGTAACTTATAAGCAACAGCACCAACCCGCTCTAGTACTTCAAAAGGACCATAAAAGCGCTTAGCCAATTTCTGACTTCCACGATGCGCCACCGAATGCTGCCTATGCAGCTACAACTTCAATAAGACCAAATCACCTACCTCAAAGTTCACATCACGACGTTTAGTATCGGCCAACGCCTTCATCCTAGTTTGTGCAGCAAGCAAATTACACTTAAGCTGCTGAAGGAGGGAATCGCGCTTGGATAGAACCTCGTCCACCGCTGGAACTTTACTTTCGCCTCTCCGATAAGGATTCAACTCCTACGGAGTAAGCCTATACACCGCTTGAAACGGCGACATTCGAATACTCGATTGATAGCTAGTATTCGGAGAATATTCGGCCCATGACAAAAGTACTGTCCTTCGCTTAGGGCAGTCATGACAAAAAGCCAGAAGGTATTGCTCCAGAGTGCGTTTCATCACCTATGTTTGGCCATTGGTTTGGGGATGGAACGCCGAACTATGAGACAATGTCGTGCCATTAAGAGCATGAATTTCACGCCAAAACTGGCTTGTGAAAACCGCATCCCGATCCGAGATAATGGAGGTCGGCACCCCGTGCAGCTTAATAATCATATCGATAAATAAGTGTGTCGTCCTATGAGCATCAAAATTAGCCAGTAAAGCGCCAAATTGCCCATATTTAGTTAGTCTATCGACCACCACCAAAATCACCGAGAAACCATGCGATGGGGGGAGACTCGTAATGAAATCCATACTTACATCCTTCCACACGTGATTCGGAATGGGTAAAGGTTGTAACAGACCCGATGGGGGAGTCGTTGAGAATTTTTTAGTCTGACAAGATAGACACGACGCAATATGCGTCTGTATATCAGCCGTCATACCTGGCCAATAAAAATTACTTGAGAGTCGCCGAAAAGCTCGATTCACACCTGCATGGCCTCCAGTTGGGGTATCGTGATACTTTCGCAACAAACGAGACCTCAAACCTAAAGTCTTACCCATGCACAATCTGTTGTTGTAATAAAGAATACCCCCATGAACAGCAAATGGTGGTTGTAACTTACCATTTGCGTGGTTTACATGGTGTTGCACTAAGTCTGGTTGGTTTGAATTTTCCCTTCTCAATTCCTCAAGAAAATCCGGCCATGGCATAGACACCAAGGCAAACACACGAATCAAGGACTGCTCAGTGTCCCGACGTGAAAGCACATCTGCAATGACATTAGTGGCGCCCGGTTTGTACTCAATCTGAAAATGAAAACCTAAGAGCTTCCGGACATAGAACTGCTGATCCGGAGTCTGGATAACCTGCTGCAATAATTCTTTTAAACTCTGTTGATCCGTACGGATGACAAATTCGCGCCCTAGCAAATATTGACGCCATTTATGGACAACCTCCACAATAGAGTATAACTCTTTATGATACGTCGAGGCCGAAAAATGCCTCGGTCCCAGTTTCTTGCTAAAGTACGCAACCGGCTGATCCGCCTGCAAGAGTACCACCCTTATTCCCATAGCGGATGCATCCTTGTCAACCACAAAGAGTTTCTGAAAATCCAACTACCGGAGAACCGGAACAGAGCTCATAGCCTCTTTGAGCTTTCGAATGCATATTCGGCTGCTACCCCCAGACAAAATTATCATGCTTCAACAAATCTGTCAATGGCGCCGCGATGTGGGAATACCCTTTTATGAAGTGTAGTAATAACCAGTCAACCCGAGAAAACCACGTAACTGTTTGACTGTAATCGGGATAGGCCACATGAGCATTACCTAAATTTTAATTGAATCAACCTGCAACTTTCCACCTAAAATTATATGTCCCAAATAATTAATAGAATCAGTTGCAAAACGACATTTTGACCGCTTGACAAAGAAAACATTAGAACCCAACAATGATAATGTCACTTCCAAATACATTGCATGCTCGGCTAAAGATAGACTATAAATTAATATATCGTCAAAGAACACGATTACGAATTTGCGAAGATAAGATGCAAATAACCTGTTCATACAAGCCTAAAATGTCGAGGGTGTATTGGTTAAGCCGAACGGCATGACTCAGAACTCATAATGGCCTTCATGTGTCTGAAAAGCCGTCTTATAAATGTTTCAGTAATTCATCCGGATTTAGTGATAAACGGAATGTAAATCCATTTTGGTAAATACACGAGCAGCCCCCAATTCCTCAAATAGTTCATTTGCCATATGATGGGGAAATGATTGGGAACAGTAACCGAATTTAAGGCCCGATAATCCTCGCAAAACAGTACATGTTATCCTTTTTCTTAACCAGAAGAACCGGCGAAGAAAATGGACTACGGTTGGGCCGAATAATCCCTTGTTCGAGCATTTCCCGAACTAACTTTTCCATTTCCGTCTTCTGAAATTGGGGATACCGATATGGCCTCACATTAACTGGAGTTGTACCCGGGGGTAGATTAATCCTATGATCGCTCTAACACGGAGGCGGTAATTTGGTGGGTTCTCGAAATGCCCCCACGAATTTGGTCAATAGAGCCTTAATATCCGGCGGCAGATCGGTCGAAGTCACGTTCCCAGCCGCCAGCGCATAAACATGAAGAAGGTTAATTTACGTGGTGTCCCTGTTTTGCCCCGAAGAGTGATCGGCTGACCTTTCCACAAAAACTCCATTGTTGAGTTGGCATAATCGTGGGCTACACGCCCCAATAATTGAAGCCATTACACTCCCAAGACCACGTGAGTGCTGTGAACCGGCAAAACGAATACATCCACTGGATAGGTGGTTCCCTACATCAACAAGTTTACACCGACACACTATTGCTTACACAAGAGTGATGCTCTATTCCCCATGTACACCCGGAAAGGTTTTACGTCTTCCACAGGTAAAGTCAATTTCTCCATAATCTGAGGGTGACTAGAGCTATCGGTACTACCCCCATCAATTGGAACTTCCACCACCATCGAACTAATCATTCCCGACAAACGTAAGGCGCGCAGTAAGGCTCCCTAAGAGGTTGTGAATAGAGGATACATCTGCCGTGAGCTACGATTTTTTCCAAGACCAATCTGTTCTCAGCCACGTCGTCCTCCTCATCACCCATTAACAGAAGATATCGACCACAACGATGTCCTCTCGCCCACTTCTGATTGCAATTATAACATAACCCTTTTGCCTCCCGCTCCAAGCACTCCACTTATGACAACCTGCGAATCGACGGCAATCCCGATGGCTTTGGAGGCATGCCATATTTCGGTCCCGAGTTTGGGAGGAGGGAGACCGAAGAAGGTGGCACATATAGTGTGCCTACTGACAGCGGTGGCCTCGCGCGCCTGGAGAGAGCGAAGGTGACGGACTCTGCAGATTTGGGAAAAGACGAAGATAATGAATCAGGCTTCAGAAGGGCAATTTCATATTGCATGTGGGATTTCAATCCACTGTGAAAGAGTGACTGTAGATTTGTCTCTGCCATGCCCGTAACTGTAATAGCCCGAAAACCCTCCTATTGATATTGTCCGCTTTGGGCAATCCGGATACCCCGGCCTTCCCTCACAGTTTTGTTCTTCCCAACTGATGCCCAGCACAGGAAAATGCCTCAACAAGGAAGAGGTATCTACCTCCTTATAAGGCAGGCTTCGTTCTCCTCTTCTTCCGATGTGGGACAATGATACGGTTGTGGGGGTGACTGCCGAAGGTAAGATCGGTGGAATTACAGTTGATGAAGGGGATGAAGTTACTGGTTTGGATAGCGGCATTGCTGGTACGAAAGTCCCCAGGCGTGGAAAGAGAATTCGGCAGGCTCCAACTTAGCAGAAAGAGTTTGTGATACACAAGTCCTAGTGCATGAAGGAATCCTTTCTTTATCGTATTTCTGTTATTTTATTATTTAGTTAATTCAGTTATGACTTTGGTATTTTCTTAGATGACCCTACTTTTGGGGGCTCGTATTTAGTTGTGTTGGAACCATAATATTTCATTAAGCAAAAATTACAAGTTTTCTCTTCAACCCTAATTTCTATCGTCTCTTTTTACCCTCAATCTTCTCCTTTATCAGTGAGTCTTGCTGGTGACAATCACGAGCGTGGAACTGCTCTAACGTTCCACTATTGTAATTCATATCAATTGGTGTTTTCATTGAGAGGTTCTTTCAATGACGGAAACCGTGAGCAAAGCTAAGTATGATGAGATTCAGGCGAACAACGAAAACACGCAGAAAGAATTACAAAAATAGTTGGATGTTAACATGGCGACAGTACAAACCTTAACGCAATCAATGCAGTGATTGCAGCATGACATGAGCATCTTGCTGGCCAGAACTGACAATCCATCTACTCCGACTACTACCGTGGCGACGGCTCCGCAACCGTGTCGCGAGGAAGGGCAGACGCATCATGGCAATAATCGGTTATCGAAATTAATATTGGATATGCCCAGATGCGATAGAACAGATCCACTAGAATGGTTGTTTAAGGTGCAAGAATATTTTACATTCTATGGGATTTCAGAAGAGTCACGCTTGGCGACAGTAGGCCTGATGTTGGAAGGATCGGCCTTTGATTGGTACAGATGGCGACAGAGGAGCAATCTTTTGGATTCATGGCAGGATTTCGTATCAAAATTTAAACTACGATTTGATCCCCTGAACTATGTAGACTATTTCGATATGCTTGCGAAAGTTCAGCAGACGTGAACAGTGTTGGAGTATCAAAACGCTTTCGAAAGTACTATGAACGTGAGTGATGTATCTGAGGCAAATTTGCAATCGTTGTTTCATGCCGGATTGAAAATGCCGTTACAACATGAAATAATATTAATGAAGCCTGAGTCATTATCAGCTTCATACGCACTAGCCAGGGAGATCGAGGCTAAGCATCGAGCTTGGACTGGGAATGCTCAAACGAGGCCGGTGAGTGGCTCGTTTGTGAGCTCGCAGCCGGCAGGAACAACAGCACTGACACGTCCAGCCGCCACTGGACCATCCTTACTACCAACGCCGATGGGAAAACCTTCACCACTGAATATTCTTTCTTCTAATCCACCTATTAGACGATTGACTTATGAGGAACGGAGGGCAAGGGAGAAGCAAGGATTATGCTACAACTGTGATGCCAAGTGGGAACGAAGACATAGGAGTGGACGGTATTTGTTGTTGATGGGGGACGAGGAGAAAGATGAGGAGGAGAACGAACCGGACATAACATGGAAAGCTGTGACAGCCGACGTGACATCTTTACACAGCCTTTCCGTTGGCGCGAATCCCCGCTCTTTGCGACTTTCGGGTATGATTGGAGAGATGGTGTTCACAGTGATGATCGATGGAGGAAGTATACATAATTTCGTTCATCCTAGGGTAGTAGAGAAGTTACAATTACCGGCGAGTGGATTTCCACCCTTTCGAGTGTATATGGGCAATGGCGCTTACTTGGTTTGCAAGCAATAGTGCACGGGGGTACCTTTATTAATGCAAGGAATGGTGTTTCCCGTAGATTTTTTTGTGCTGCCAATACATGGTTCATAGGTAGTGTTGGGCGTGGAATGGTTACGATTATTAGGTATGGTGGGGCACGACTATGTAAACTTGACGATGGAGTTCATGTGGGGAGATCAGAAGGTGATGCTGAAGGGAGGATCGGGACCACCGAAAGAGATTAACTTCCACCACTTGAGAATGTTGCAAGCTTCTGCCGAGATTTCGGCTTGCTATGAGTTAATGATGAAGCTGAAAGTGAAGCCTTCGGATGGGGCCGTGAGTGGAGATGAGTTGGACCCTAAGGTGATCCGGGTACTTGAGAGTTTTGCGGCGGTGTTTGCGGTACCGATAGGACTACCACCGGTTCGTTGGAGTGATCACCGAATTCGATTGCTACCAGGACGACACCGGTTAATGTCAGGCCATATAGATACCCCCACTTTCAGAAGTCAGAGATTGAACGATTGGTTAGAGAGATGTTGGAACAGGGTATTATCAGACCCAGTCGTAGCCCGTTCTCATCACCAGTGTTATTGGAGAAGAAGAAAGATAACTCGTACCGATTCTGCATGGACTATCGGGCACTGAATGCAGTTACTGTACCTGACCATTTTTCGATACCAACTACAAATGAATTATTTGATGAATTGGGAGCGGAGAGGTATTTTACGAAGCTTGATTTGCGTTCGGGTTATCATCAAATTCGAATGCACAATAGACATATCTACAAGACGACGTTTAGGACGCATCAGGGTCATTATGAATTTAAGGTGATGCCGTTCGGTTTGACAAACGCACCATCCACCTTCCAGGCATGTATGAATCGCCTCTTTCCTGCTTATCTTCGTAAGTTTGTAATTGTTTTCTTTGATGATATTCTAGTCTATAGCCCTTCTTTAGCTAATCATGTATTGCACTTAGAAAGAGTATTATCATTGTTGCAAGTTAATGAGTTCTTTATGAAGCGTTCTAAAAGCTCTTTTGCTACGAAGTCGATAGAATACTTGGGACATATTATTTCAGAGGGTTGTATTAAGGTTAACGAAGGGAAGATCGCAACCATATCCCGGTGGCCATTGCCTCAATCTGTGAAATAGCTTCGTGGGTTTTTGGGCCTGACGGGGTATTACAGGCGGTTTATTTTGCGGTATTCCTAAATAGCCGCGCCCTTAACGGACTTATTAAAAAAAGGATGGCTTTGTATGGATGGAACAGGCAGCAGAAGCTTTCCGAACCTTAAAGAAGGCTATGTGCTCCGCTCCGGTGTTTCGATTGCCTGATTTTGTGGCATTATTTGTAGTGGAGACAAACGCGTCCTGGACAGGAGTAGGCGTTGTTCTTCTATAGGATGAGCAGCCAATTACGTATCTTAGCAAAAAGTTGAGCTCGCGCGGTTAGCGGTATCGACGTATCACAAAGAGTTGTATGCAATAGTAGAAGTTGTGCAAAAATGGAGACAGTATCTTTTGGGCAGGGAATTTGTGATTAGGACGGATCAGCGGAGTTTGCGGGAACTGTTATAGCAGGTGATACAGACCCCAGATCAGCAATTCTATGTGAGAAAGATTTTGGGATTTTGGTTTAGAATCGAGTACAAAATAGGGGCGTCTAACGTAGTGGCAGACGTACTTTCGAGGCGTGAGGAGGAACCAGCGTTGGCGCACTGTTTTGCGTTGGTGTCTCAGCCTATTTCGGACTTATGGGACACGGTAAAAGCTGAGAACGCAACTGAGGCGGATCTCCAGCAGTTGCATGAGGCTCACGAAAATGGCAGTTTAACAGCACCGTTTGTGGTGCAGGATGGTGTCGCATTTTATGGGCACCGGTTTTGTATTGGTCGGAATTCGGGTTTAAAGGGAAAATTGATGAAGGAGTATCATGATTCTCCAGTGGGAGGACATGCGGGAGTGCAGTGTACATTTCAGAGATTGTCTAATGTTTTTTATTGGCTAAACATGAGGGCAGAGGTACGAGATTATATTTCTAAATATCTAGTTTGTCAGACTACAAAGTTCTCGACGTCTCCTCCGGCGGGCCTGTTGCAACCATTACCGGTACCGAGCAAGGTTTGGGAGGATTTGAGCATGGACTTCATTACCAGACTTCCGGTATCGAGGGTGTTTTCCGTTATTATGGTGGTGGTAGATAGGCTGGCAAAGTATGCTCATTTCGGGCCGTTACCGGAGGACTTTGATGCTCATCGGGCTGCATATTTGTTTACTGAAATGGTGGTGAAGTTGCATGGAATTCCGGCTTCTATTGTGTCAGATCGGGATCCTATTTTTACTAGTAAGTTTTGGAGTTCGCTTCATAATTTGAGTGGGACTACATTAAAATTAAGTTCGGCATTTCACCCTCAAACTGATGGACAGACGGAAGTCATGAATCGGGTATTAGAGCAGTACTTGCGTTGTTTTTGCCATGACAAGCTAAGTAGGTGGACGGTGATGCTTCGATGGGCAGAGTACTGGTTGAACACGAGTGTTAATACAAGCATTGGTATGACTCCATTTCAAGCCGTTTATGGGTAAACACCTCCTAACTTAGTACCTTATAAGCGAGGTGATAGCAGTTTGCCAATGGTGGATGAGGTTTTGGGTAACTGTGATGAGTTGTTGCGGCGGTTGAAACAAAACTTGTTGGTTGCGCGCGTTCGGATGTAGAATATGGCAGATATAAAGTGGAGAGAAGTGGAGTTTGCCGTGGGGGAGTTGGTGTTGCTGAAGTTGCAGCTATATCGGTAGTTGTCGGTGGCTCGGCATCGTTCACAGAAGTTGTCTAGGCATTATTTTGGTCCATACGAGATTTTGGAGAAGTTGGGACCCGTGGCATATAAGTTGAAGTTGTCGGAATCGTCGAGGGTAAATCCGGTGTTTCATGTTTCGTTGCTTCGTTGTTTTAAGGGGTTGGAGCCAGACAAGATCATTAGTGAGTTATCGGAGGATTTGTTGAACGAACGTGTTCCCTCGAGGCCTGTGAAAGTTTATGAAGTGCGTCGGGTTTTAAAGCATGGAAAGGAGGAAGAGCAGTGGTTAATTCAGTGATCGGATGGTACTTTAGATGATGCTACGTGGGAACCCATGAGTCGTATTAATCGGGAATTTTTGGAGTTACACCTTGATGGCAAAGTGCTTTTCAATAGGGGAAGGAATGATACAGTTGCGGGGGTGGTTGCCGAATGTGAGACCAGTGGTGTAACATCCCAAATTTTGAGCAAAGAAGAAAATAGATAAATTAACCAGAATACCAGACATGTTTACAAATTGGATC
>JBBMKE010146270.1:0-14173 GCA_037834125.1 Lippia alba | reverse complement strand
ACCTACTTGTTTGCTTGGATGGTTAAGGATTGGCTGGTCCTTCCATGGAGTTGAGGTAGGATTGTTTTGACTTGTTCTTGCTTGATTTGATCTTGACTTGACTTGGGAGCTTGGGAATAACTCGTACTCGCCGAGTTAGTTTTGAACTTGACTTGTTTGGTTTGTGAAATAGGAGTGGATTTACAATTACTAAAACTTGGTTGATTTTGGCCTTTGGCCTGAACTCTTTTTCTTATATATTTAGTATCATGGGATAAAAGTCTTAGAGTGCAAAAACCACGCCCCAGTTCATGAACTTTTGATCTTGATACTTGTCTTGCTCGTATATATATGCATGGGTGTGTTCATGAACATTTGATCTTAATACTTGTCTTGCTCGTATGTATATGCATGGATGTGTGTGTTAGCCCCCTCACCAGTCATTAGGTTTGACCCTCATTGTTGTTTCTATTTTTCCCCTTATCTTTGAGTTGTAGGTACATGTTTCAGGTTTAGCTAGGTGGCGGTTCCTTTTGGGTTGAGTCGTTCGAGTCATTTGCATACAATATCTTTACTTTATCATTTTGGTAATATGAATATATTTGTATCTTGAGCATGATTTTGAGACTTGGAGGATTTGTATGATTTGAATTGTTATTACCAACTTTATTAACAGGTTGTATATGAGGCCTATGGCCCATTCTAGTATTCGTTTATACTTTAAAAGAGGCCTGTGAGCCCAAGTCTGTATGTGACCCGAGTGTTTTAATTCTTTTCGGCCCGTGACCATTGCATGTGTGTGTGTGGTTGTATGTTTTATTAGGTTATTATGTCAGGATAGGTTAGGACAAGTTGCTGGGTTAGATGAACCCGTACATTTGATTTGTATCGATTGTATTGTTGTGCTTGATTAGTGAAGTTTTTTGAAAGTTCATATTTTGTATCGCTTCCGCATCCAGGTCTTGCATCTTTTGGTTGTACAGGGTTTAGTACCGCCTAGCCTAGGTTGGATTTTTACTTGTCTCCTGTTCGCTTTGACTTGGGGCGTGTGCGGACTTTCTATTTCGAACATGTGTCGAGTCCTAGTGAGGGGATGTGGTGTCTTTCATTTGGGATGCTACAAGTAGAGTTCAAATATTCAAATCCTTGGTCCATGAACCACTACAGAAGCGGCATAACCGTTTTATTATACCATCCATATAGATTTGAGGTTAAAACTAAAATTCAAAATCATATTTGGAATCAATTTTAACTTAAAGCAGAACTAAACCTGCGAATGTCTTATCTCGGGCTGTTGACGCATCCATCATTTTTGGAGGTTTTATCTATCTCAATTGGATTAGTTTCACCATCAATCTGCTCCCAGGTCTCATTCTTTTGCTCTTCAAGACAATAATCTATCATGAACATAAGATAAAACACAACAAATTTCTTGATCCAGGCATTGCTGTAGAAAAAAATAATCTAATATATGTATGAAGTCAAACAAGATTTTTATATGGTATTCCTTACAAAGCACTTTGCGAATATCGGGTATATTAAACCAAATACTCGTTGGGTGCAAAACTTAAAACATATAACGTTAAAATTCTTATGATATTTGGTTGCCATCAGGCAATGATAAAGAACTTTTAGATGAGGACATCATAAAAGCTTATGAATATACCAGATAAAAAATGCCAAAATTTTTTGAAAAACGTGAAGTTCTCTGTAGAGGACATGTTGTGATGGTATTTCCTTAACTACCATTGATGAAGATGCAATGAAAGGTCACATATCTCAAGAAATTAAAGAAGTTGTTAATAAATTAAGGATGAGAGTGAGTTCAAACAAAAAAAAGATAGAATAATTTTCCCACCACACTCTCCCTTAAAATAATGTTATTAACTGCATTAGCTTCATCATCTATCATAAACAAAAGAAAAAAACACATCTCTATTTCTTGAATTCAGGCATCACAATAGATCAAAATAACTTAATAATGGTGTATCTAAGTTTCCACAAAATTTCCCAAAAGTTTATGGTATTCATTGCAGAACACTTTGTGAATATTAAACATGTGAAACCAAATATCAAGTTGGAATCTACAAACAATAACATCCTGAATGCTAAATTCAAAACATAAGATTGCCACACCCTGGCCTATTACTCTCATCACCATCAAGAGTGCATCCTAACTTGATGTCGCTTCGCTCTCCTAGTCCTGGAACAAAAACTTGGGAATGGTGTTATAGTGGAAAAATATTAGCAAACAAACATGATAGGTTACCAAGCTTATCTCTTTTTAAAGAATCAAGCAAGTTTTCATTTATCCATTAGTAGGAGCCCCGTCATCATTTCTCGGTAGTGCATCATTCGGAAACTCCCAGAAAATGAAACTTATTTAAAATAAAAATTCAATTAAAAAAGTATGACAATGGAGAAAATTGCACAAACAAGATAGTGATTGTTCTTTTTAGATAAGAATATAAGAAATAAAAAAAAACGAGTGGCAACACTAAATCCTAGTGTACGCATACTTCTAAAATAACTAAAAAACGAAAAGAATAACACTAGATACTATAGTATCTTAAAATAAGGCCTACATAACTATTATATTCACAAAGACTCTTCAAAAGTGACCCATTGTTCTTTTTCAACCCAACTCTCTCCAAGTATCACTTTTGCATCTACAATAAACTAAAAAAAAGAAAATATCAATAAGTACTCGTACTTAGTTGTATACTCTAGGTTATTATAATAAAAACAACCACATTTGACAAATTTATATATACATGTAACATTTGAGTTCTTTTTTAATATTTATTGAAAATATGTAAAGTACTAAAACTAGCAACAACATGAAAAGTTTTACTTACCAATCACATGCATTAATAATATCAGAAAAGCTTTCTCCAGTCATTTTCTCAAAGCATTTCACGACGGCTTCAACAGTAATTTTTTGAAGAGCTAACTCAGCTTTTCTATTTTCTAACTCAAGTTGTGTAGTTGTTAGCTCATTCTCCAATCTAGCTCGACTTGTAGATGCTCCAGAAGTTGAAGCAACATCATATTTTGATTTTTTTTGGAACGGAGACCCTTATATTTTGCATATGAGGAATTTTCTCCAAGAACGCTGATGCAAATTTGATCCGAACACATACGAGTAGCTTCATCCGGCAAAGCTTGTTATTTCTTCGTAATTCTTTCATTTGAAGCTGATATTCAAATATGACATAATAATTATCTCATCAATACATTAGAAGAAATTAATGTAAGATAATGAAACGAATATAATTTCTTACATTATTGGCCTTGACTTCTTCACTAGCCCATCCAGTTTTGGCATTGTAGTATTCTAGCTCATACATATCAATGTCATCTAGGTTCTGTCCAATAATAATTGAAAAGTTAATTTAGAATTATTCTTGTACATTTTCATCTAAAAAAATGTTAACCAACCTTCCCATACTGATGTGCCGCGCGGGATTTAGTCCCTAATTTATGTATGTGTTGAAGTTTTGCCCTATTATTTGATTGTGCCTCTGATACTTTCTAGAAAATATCAAGAAATGAAAATTTTCAAGACATAACTTGTTTTCTTCAATGTATAATTCCATTTTATATTATACAAAAACTATTAAGGTCATGAAGTTATTAATGCATACCTTAAATTTCTTTGTCTCCCAAAAGTCACACAACCAAGGCCAATCATCACCACGGTTGACAAACTTCTCGTAAATACTTAGCTTAGCTAGTGTAGTACCACCTTTTGCTTTAACTTTTTGATAGTACTTATGGGTACGAGTTCAAATTCTTATGTCTTCAACTCTTGGGTTGCGTAATAGTGTTTATTTCTTTTGTGGCATTTTTGGGCATTGTCATATTTATGTAAATATTTACTTTGGTATGTTTTCTGAATTTGTCACAGTTTTATAAATTAGGTTTATGTTGGAATTTAATTAATCAAAAGCGTGAGTCTAGTAATCATTTTCTGAAATGCATGTACAACAACTTTAATCAGAGAGGATCAATTTGATTTTTTTGGAATTGAACTATAAATGAAGAATATATATAGCTTTGTAAAGTTGATCGTATGCAAACTTGCCGTTCTCCTAGGCAACAATCTTCTATGCATCCAAGAGCACGTTATGCTAGTGGAGGCATGCGTTTTTGAGTTAATTGTGCAATATGTGAAACTGAAAAAATAACATAATAATGTGATTTATACATGTCAATCGAATTAATACTCTAGTAATGTGTCAATCATAAGAAAAAATTGGGTAAAAATGAAAAAAAAAACATTATTTTACATGTATTGGCTTGACTTTAGAAACTTATTGTGCTGTCTTTAGATATATGGTGTCACAATAATTGTTTCATTCACGTGCCTAAAATACTTTTTCAGATGTAGGCTTCTGTATTCTTTGCGAATTTTGGCTTATTCAAATGGATAGAAAGTGGATAAAACTTAGTGACTATACTTCACAAGAATATGCTAATGGAGTTAAATATTTCATAGGATTCGCTTTAAATAACCTTGGATAGAGGAAAGATATGCTTTGTCCTTGTGGAGAGTGTTTGAATTGTAAATTTCAATCACCTCATTTGGTGAAATTTCATTTACTCACAAAGGGAATGGATATCAATTATACTGAATGGATACACCGTAGTGAAATCCCATATTCCTACAATGAGAATGATAATAATTATGGTTATGCGGATGAAACTTTTGAGGAAGAGGAGATGTTAGAAGATATAATATTTGCTGCTAATACTGGGAATGCATGTGATGATTATGATAGAGAAGATATTAATCAGCCAAATGTCGTAATGAATGATGAATTGGAAAATTCTCTGAGATTGTTGAGGGATGCACAAAGCAAGTTATACCCTGATTTTCCCAAATCACTGCTATCTTTCCTTGCCAAGTTGCTTCACATAAAAGTTTTGAACAAAATGACTAATAAATGTTATGACATGATTGTTAATTTGTTCAAGGAATATTTTTCGGATGGTATACTCTTCCTCATTCATTTTATGAATCGAGGAAATTATTAAAAGGCATCGGGTTAGGTTATGAGATTATTCATGCATGTAAAAATGACTGCGTTTTATTTTGGAAAGAGCATGAAAGTTTAAATAGTTGTGCAATGTGCCAAGGGTCTAGATGGAAGTTAAATGATGGCAAAGGAAAGTTAATTCCTCAGAAAGTGTTGCATCATTTTCCGTTAAAATCAAGATTGCAACGACTGTATATGTCAAGGAAAACGATCTCGGATATGAGGTGGCATAACAATGGCAAAGTTGAAGAGGTTGGTACAATGATCCACCCTGTTGATTCTGAAGTTTGGAAAGATTTTCACAAATAATACCCGTGGTTTGCTGAAGATCCATGAAATATACGACTTGGGTTGGCTATTGATGAATTTAACCCTTTTAGTAACATGAATAATTCTTATAGTGTATTGCCAGTGGTTTTAATAGCGTACAACTTACCACCGTGGCTGAGCATGAAAGAACCTTATTTAATGTTGTCACTTCTAATTCTTGGTCCTCGATCTCCTAAAAAAAATATTGATGTATATGTAAGGCCGTTATTAGACCACATTAAAGCATTACGGAAGTCTGGAGTGAGGATACGTGATGCAAAAACGGGTGAATGTTTTCGTTCACATGCAGCGGTTTTATGGACAATAAATGATTTACCTGCATATGGGGATGTATCCGGACATCAGACAAAGGGATATTGTGCTTGTCCTAGATGTAGTTCAAATAATCTTTCTAGAAGATTGAGGAGTAAGATTTATTATATTGGTCATACAAGGTATTTGCCACGTTATCATCCATACCGAAAAAGTCTAAAGTTCGACGGTGAGATGGAATTAAAGTCAAGGCCAGTTGAATTGTCTAATGATCAAATTCTTTCCCAATTGAATAAAGTAGAAAATTTTATACTTGGAAAACATTCTAGAGATAAAAGGAGAAAGTATTCTTCTCAAAAGTCATGTTGGAGTAAAAAGAGCATATTTTTTGAGTTGCCATATTTATCGAAACTCAAATTGCAACATAATCTCGACGTAATTCATATTGAGAAGAATATATGTGATAATTTGATGGGGATAACACTAGACATTGAGGGTAAATTGAAAGACACAAAAAAGCTCGTTTGGATTTAGGGGATATAGGTATAAGAAATGTGTTGCACTTGAAACGCCCAGAATAAGGTGTCAAAACAAACAAAGAAGGGAAAGTTAAAATTTTGAAGTCTCGTGCTCTTTATACTCTATCCTAAAAGCAAAAGAAAGGGTTTTATGAATTCTTGAAGACAGTAAAATTTCCCGATGGATATGCTGCTAATATCTGTAGATGTGTGAATATCAAAGATGGCAAGATCACGGGATTGAAAAGTCGTGATTGCCATGTTTTATTACAAATGCTTGCTTCTGGTAGGAATACGTGGATACTTATATAAGAATATAATTGATGTCATAACTGAGTTGGCAAGTTTTTTCAGACAATTTTGTTCTAGAAAACTCAAATTGGATTTCCTTGAAAATTTGAAAAAAAAGATTCCTATCATATTATGCAAGTTAGAGATGATTTTTCCAACTGATTTCTTTGATGTAATAATTCACCTAGCAGTTCATTTAGCACAAAAAGCGAAGCTCGGGGGTCTTGTTCAGTATAGATGGATGTATCCTATATAAAGGTATGTATATATTTGGAAGTAGTTTTCTGATAGAACTTTTCTGCTTTTGCTCACATTTATCCTAATCTAAAACCAAGTATCTCAGTAGTCTTAAAGAATGGTTAGAAATAGAGCTCGTCCTGAAGGTTCAATTGCAGAGGCTTACACTATGAAAGAATGCTTAACTTTTTGTTCTTTGTATCTTCATGAAATTGAGACAAAATACAACAGAGAACAAATAAATTATGATGGCAAGGAGCACTCAAATTCAAAATTATGTGTTTTTAAGAGTAAAATTCAAACTTTTGGAGAAACGGATTTTATCCAAATGACTTCTCAACAACACAATGAATTACATTGGTTTGTTTTGAATAACTGTGTGAAGATAGAGCCATATTTGAGGCAACAATGATTTAATTAGTTATTATAGTATAATATTTAATAATATAACACTAAATTATAATTTTACTTCTATGCAGAGAGCACGAAGAAATAGTGCAGCAACAAAACACAACTAATTGGAGGGCGAGGCATAAGAAAGATTTTGCATCATGGTTTAAGAATCGAGTAAGATTCTCAATTTCTGTGTTTGTTTATTAAAAAGTAAATTTTGATTTATAGCATATTCTAATTCATTCCTTATATTAAATCTAGATTGAATAGCTTAGGCGTATAAATTCCTTGGAAGCTATAAATGAATTTCTTGCCCTTGCATCAGGACCTGATTATCGTATTAGTAGTTGTAGTGAGTGTATAGTAGAAGGAGTTAAGTATTTAACGGAAAAAAGAGATAGCAGGCGAGCAACACAAAATAGTGGAGTGTGCACAGAATCTATGCATAAGGGAAAAATGATCAAATTTTATGGAGTCTTAGAAGATGTAATTGAGTTGAGTTATGTTGGTGGTTTTCGCTCAGTGTTATTTAGATGTAAATGTTTTAACTTAGATAAGCATGAACTAGAAAAGATAGATAGTGATTTTACTATTATAAATGTAAGTAGATTGTGGAATGAGAACGAACCTTATGTGTTAGCTAATCAAATAACTCAAGTATTCTATGTTAGTGATACCAAATTGGGTGGAAATTGGATAGTGGTACAAAGTGCTCAACATTGTCATCTAATTGACCCGTCGCTTCTTCAATTTGTTGATGGAAATGAACATAGTGACAGTGAAGCACATCAACAAGAAAATTGTATTGATATTAAAGTTTTGGATAGTTCAAAAGAGTTTGGCTCAGTGGCACGAAATGATAAAGCTCCATTAGAGATTGAGCTAGGTTAAAATTTTATTCACTCACGTACTAACAATAATGAAGATGATAAGGAAGAAGATCAAGATGAAGAAGAGAAATCCTTGGATGAATATTCGAGTAGTCAGGATAAAGCTACATCTCAATCTTATGACAATAGTGACTTGGATTAGTGTGTAAATATAGGTACAATTGAGTTATTTTTGTTTACAAAAGTATCACCTATAAAATTTCAATTTTCTGTTTTATTAATATTTAATTTCTTTAATTTCGTCATTTTAATAGTGGTTTAGGATTAAGGTTTTGTTTGTGTTTATCTACAAGTTTTGATGAAGTGGTATTTCTGGATACTATTGCATTGCAGGTAGAGAAACAAGAATTTGGACTCAAAACAATGAGCTGCCCTAGCCATTGTATGATATTTAATCAAAAAGTTCGTCCATACAGAGGTGAGCCTATTTTCTTGCCTTTATATATTCTATTTGAACATATTGTCTACTTCTATGAAACATGTTTCCTTGTGCCTGAATATGTTTTTGATGTGCACACGAAGACATAATGAAACACATTAACATGTTTGGATAAGTAAACGCCCCCTAGGACTATTGTAGACACGACATTGTAAGTACCTGATACTTTTAATTTAAAAACCAAGCTTTCTTGATGTGCTAAATTGTACACCTTGCAGGAATACAAGGCATGTTGGAACAAGCTAAGAAATATGACCAGATAGAAGTCTAAAAAAAGTAAGAGCTTTTTTTTTCATTCTTTGAGCGAATAGTCTTAGGCTTAAGCTTGATTACATCACACATTTGTAAGTTGTCAACTTGTTTAACTTTTGAAGTAATCACATGCCTTGTTACCATTGCTTATATCAACACTAAACTTGGAGAAAACTTTATGCGGCATTGGTAAATGGTTATTAATAATACTATATTAATTTTTTTGGTAGAAATAATACTATATTAATGTTTGTGCTCTTTCTAGCTTATGTTCTTTGTATTAATTATTCTTATTTTCGTGCAGGTCCCAATAGCTGAGTTGTTGACATATGATGTTAAGGAAGTAAATAGATGGAAACGAATTGTGAGGAAGGCTAAAAAAATCAATGAAGAGAGGTATTTTGAAAAATGTGATACTGAACTAAAGCTTTCCGTAAGTGTACCATGATTTTGAACTCCTAAATTTGTTGCAAAGTAAAAAAATATTTGAAATTTATAAGTTTTCTGCAGGGTATAAGGAATCATTTGCTGATAGTTGATTACATCACACATTTCTAAGTTGTCAACTTGTTTAACTTTTGAAGTAATCACATAGCTTGTTACCATTGCTTATATCAACCCTAAACTTGGAGAAAAATTTATGCGACATTGGTAAGTGGTGATTAATAATACTATATTAATGTTTGTGTTATTTCTAGCTTATGTTTTCTGTTTAATGATAATTATTTTTGTGCAGGTCCCAATAGCTGAGTTGTTGATATATGATGTTAAGAAAGTAAATAGATGGAAACGGAGTATGAGGAAGGCTAAGAAAATCAATCAAGAGAGGTATTTCGAAAGATGTGATACTGAACTAAAGCTTTCCGTAAGTGTGCTATGATTTTGAACTCCTAAATTTGTTGCAAAGTGAAAAGATATTTGAAATTTATAAGTTTTCTGCGATGGATAAGGAATCTGCTGATAGTTACTTTTAAATTCACTATGACCACTAGGAAATTCTTAGTTGTTGAGTTTTGAACAAAAATTGTTTAAATTAACTGAATATTTAGCTTTCATTTTCATCGTTAGTTTGTTAGTTAGAAATTCATATTATATCCTATTTTCATTTTTAACTGATTTTTTTCACTTTAGAATGAATCTTGTTACCTCCGACTTATACTACCTGAAAAATCTATTAATAACAAGAAACAAAAGAAAAACTTTGTCATGTAGTTCACCAAACTCGCTTTAAAAGTTTGCATTTCCAGATTAGTTATTAAGCATGAAGTTATTAAATGGATGGTGTATTTAAAATGAAAAATGAGTAAAAACTGCTAACAAGTTCCATAATATATCGAGTTATTAAGCATGAAGTTAGGTTCTAGTGATAATTTACGTAGCTGGAGTGTGGAAAAGGTAACTGGGCAAGAATAAATGATAATTTCAGCATGTTATATGAAAGCTAGAATAATATGGGAAATGTAAATGAACAAGAATAAATGATAATTTCAATGTGTGATACGGTCGTTGGAGGAACGTATTGAATAGAGACCTCGGAGTGGTCTTGAACTCTTAGAAATATAGATGAGAAGGGAATTTTCCAGCGGGACCGGTCGGTCGGAGAAGATTAAGACGATAGAGAGTTTAGAGAAGTAGGGTTGGAAGTTGTAAATGTTATTTTTGATTCTCCGTAACAAAATCCCCACTAGAACAATATAACTTAAAAAGACGTACTAACATCAGACTTTCAAGGAAAGAAATCATCATAATCTAAAAAATTACCAAACTCCCTAAAAACTAAATAACGTAAGTAAGACTCCCTAACAACTAAATAACGTAAGTAAGACTTTCAGCCTTCAAGACTTCACGTGATACCGAGTGTCTTTGAAACCTGAACACTGCGCCTTACCGGCTCACTTGCTTGGTTCTCGTTGACCCCGGTCGCTGTATCAGTATGTTATATGGAAGTTGAAATAACATGGAAAGTGTATCAATTACTTATTCTTATTCCCTTGCAAATTTTATGTCCTAGTTTAATTAGCTATTATTGATTAAGCTAAGGAATAATTTGCAAATTCACCATGTGCTACAAGGGCATATTGCCCAAAGCAATTTATAACATGAATACGTTGCAAATGTTTGTTGCTTGTTTTCATAAAACTAATCATTTTTATAGAATTGCAATATGATGAGATTTTGAATTTTAATTTTTTACCTGTTATAGTAATCTTGGTGTTGATTATTATTTTTTGCCTTTATCTTAGAATGAGTTGTACAATGGACTGCAACATTATGCAGCTCTTGGAAGAATATAGTGTATGCATTATTGTTAAAAAGATTGATGTGGATGCAAAGAAAGAGGCATATGAGGCAAAATAAAGAGAAGTTTTATCGGTGATTTTTGTCAAATGTTTAGAGAGATTGTGATACCACTTTGGTGTAAAATGTATATTTATAGATATTTGATTAACATTGTGAAACTATGAGCGATCTTTGTTTACAATTTTATTAATTTATTTCTTAACCAGCTTTTAGTATGATAATTGAATTAACTGATTTATATTTCTTCTTGAATAAATTATTTAATATTTAAAATATGGAAAATTTATTTGAAATTAATATTAACAACCAATTTGAATAGTTTTCTACAACCAATTATTTTGTTTTTAATAAGGGTATATTAGAAACCATGGATATTGCTTTTGCAACCATCTTTGGCTGCTAAATCGTAAATACTACACTATAATTTGTGACAAAATTACAACTACTACAACAAATTTTTTGGCTGCTAAAAATGTACTCTAGCAACTAGATTTTATCGTCAATACGGTAGCTAATGCCAAATTTATACAAGTGTTATTGCAACAAAATAAAGAAAACTGCAACCAATATTGTGGTTGCTAAAGGATTATCTTTTACCAACAAAAGAAAAATGGTCACTGTAAATATAACTATAACAATGATAATTTTGCTTTGCTGACATGGTGTTATGTCTTGTCACATGGCGGCCTGTCACAGCATGGCGTTACGTGTTGTCACGTGGCGGCCTTATTGAACGATCTTACCACATCAGCCACCTCGATCACAGTTCATCTCCTCTTGAGCAGCATTTATATTAATAATTTTGGATGTTTTATCTTCATCTGATCTTATTTGGTCCCACTTTCCTCAACTCCAATGATCAGTTATCAATCCAGATATCCCTCGAGTGAGCAGTGATCCGAACCTAAAGTGTATTGTACAAGACGTATTAAATGTAAGACATCTCCTTCTGCAGACGTATTAAATGTTGTTCTAACCTCCACTGCAACTACTCTGACAGGGCAAGTATGAGGACTTATACTGCGAATGCCAAGCGCTATGCCCGGTGTTCTTCCACTTTTAATTGTGTGTATTCACGCAATTAACTCCCAACTATATATACTGCTTCTTTTATGACTCAGGTACATTACTATTACTACAATAAATACACTCCTACCTGTCCACTCTTATCAACCGTCCTTCGCTGATTTGACTAGCTTGACCATCGGAGCGCCAAAATGGGTCCAATCGCATATTCTCTCATTTTAACTTTTGAGCTCATGTTTACTCACTTTTATAACTTTAAGGGAATCCAAATCTTGCTCTCAATATAAATTCTTGGTGATTTGAGAGTTCACGTTTGTCATTCGATACTTAGTTAAATATAGACACTATCATCTTCAAAACATTAAAATTTAGATTTATACACAATTCAATAATATATATTAAAACGATACTGATGGTGTCGGAAATGGTAAGGATGAATTAAACACCAAACACTTTCTATTTGTGTGAAGGGAAGACCATCACAGGCGTTGAGCCTCAGGAACTGGGTTCCCAATTAGCATAGATTCTACCAGCTAGGATAACACCAAAAAGATGAATAAGGTGAAGTTGTATGAAGTTTGAAAGACGTGCAGCAATGAGGCTTTTTCCAGTTCACTGTGTATTTCTTGTGAGTGAAGAAAACCGTGAGGAAGATGGAGATTGCTTGAGGAAAGTGTGTGAAAGTTCCTCTATTTATAGGTTGAGCGTAAGGGGTTTTTAGTCATACTACCCTTGTTGTCCGAGAATAGTGTTGCCCTAGACACGTGGCAGGACGTGAGGGCGTCACTATCACATTTTAGGCAGTTATGCACACCTGGTGTGTCAGCGGCAGTTATGGAATTATTTCTTCGAGCGGTGAGACGCTTGTGTGCCAGAGGTCGAGCGTAGGGACGTTCGGGAATGGGTTCCTTGTAAAAGGTGGTGGAGCATTGAACCTGCGAGCGCTAGAGGCTCAAGGGTTGACTCACTCGAGGATGAGGTTCAATTGGGGGTAACCTCTCAGGGAAGATCAGCTGCGAGGATTGAGGTTGGGTGCGAGCCACGAGCCTCAACTGTTCGAACGTTCCGTTAAGATTGTCGCTGGGTCATGAAGGGAATCTTTCGCGATCATGCCACGTGGACGGTGGAGATACGAGCGTATTCGGGGCCCATCATTTACCCCCCAAATTCTGTAAGGTGGCTCGAGCATATTGCGGAATTTCAAATACTTTAGAGCATTTCTGTTCGGAATAGGAAAGGTCAAGGCCTTCCAGCTATACATTGCTGCGAGCGTCTTTGCAACGGGCAAAACTGGCGCTGCATTAAATGCGGTCTTGTCTCGCAGACACTTTCCGCAGTCGCATTAAATGCAGAATGGGTGCGTGGGCGCGTGAGACTTGGGCGACGTGAGGCAGTTACCAAAAAGCATTACGATTACCAAGGCGGGAAATTATTGCACTTTGAATTTGTACATATTCGGTACCGTATAAATAGGGATTTTGTAAATCCATTCCATTTTTTACGCACTCAAAGCAAGCTCAAGCATCCATTTCTCTGTGCAAGTTTTTGTATTTTCCGGCGAAATCTTCGAATCCCAAATCAAGGTAATCCCTTCTTTAGCAACTCCGTTACTAACAGTAGTTTTAGGTTTGAAAGAGTCACCATTTGAATTAACGGGAGTGATTATCAAACTTAGAGACCCCTAGGTTCTCAAATCCACCTTTCTTCTCCATCCTTTCACTTTTTAAACAAGTATCAAACTCCATGTCCGGCGGAGATTCTCCAAGTGACTCTGCAGTAAGCAACATGGGGCAGGCGATAGAAGAATATCTCCTCATGCGTCTCTCCTCCGAGATGATATTCCGACAGTTATTCCGGTGAGAGCCGCAAAAGATGGCAGAAAGGGTAATTCAAGGGCTATTCCCGTAGCCAGTTCTAGTAGAGTAGGTGGAGACGAAGAATTGGATGCCATCGTACGAGGGATGAACGAGCGTCCCCCAACAGACATCGCTGCTCTATTCGAGCAATGTGATAACTCTATTTTAATGATGCAACAGGGAGAGGAGTTCTCCCCGTAACCAATTCTGCCATAAGGCACCAGGATCACACGGTGACGGTGGCGATGAATCTCACTGAGGAGAGGCCATCCGAGCGTCGAGCGGAAGAGGAACCCCCTCGAAAGAGAAGAAAATGGAAGGAGACCTTGACACAAGAAAAGGGGCCCAATCCTCACAAAACAGAAAA
>JBBMKE010146161.1:0-27940 GCA_037834125.1 Lippia alba | reverse complement strand
TATGAGTTTTAGTACCTTTAATCAATTTCAATTTTTATTTTTTTCTAATATATGGAGGCATAAAAATTTTCAGCCCCACCTAAGGAAAAAACCTGGATCTGCCCATGTTCACTTCACACATATATACAATTTTAGCATATATGCACATTCACTTCATATTGTGCTACATTTGTAGCTCATTTTATTTTTTTAAAAATACCCCGTTCACAGCATAAACTAACAAGATCCCATCATGTAGTTGGCCACCTCGTACAATATTCTTCTCTACTTTGGAAAGGAATCATGGTGTATCCATTTTTTTTTTCTTCTTATGAGGACAAGCACCTATAACAAATAACAATATCAAAACCAATGATGATTGATTGGGGTGGGTACCACGGACAAAAATTGAGATAGTCTAAGATTTATTCTCATTTGATCGCATAAATTGACTTCTTTTGTATGGTTATGTAATGATGGAAGGTGCTAATTTATCCATCTCATTGTAAAGCACAAGTGTGAGGATACGTTCCAAATTCTCATTGTACTGTCCTTGGGAATTTGGCCACCTGGTTCAATAATTATCCATATATCTTTTGTTTTTTTTTTTCTAATGACAAGAATATATATCCCTAACAACAAAAACATTGTACGAGAGGAGGAAATGCCCGTTAACCTATTTGTAGCATGGATTGGAGTTGGTACCACCTTCGTACACTGACCAAAATAAGGTGCATATACAGTCTATTCTCAGAGACACGCGTAAATAATCCATGGATCGGAATCCCCTTAATTATGAAATTTACTAATTAAATAGATGAATAAATTGAACATTTATGAAACTTAAAAAACTCAATACAATATCTCAACTCTCAAATCTTAACTCGTCCCTGACGATGGGCTCGGTCCTTGCCTCACCGGCATAGCTCAGACCACAAAATTCTCCATCTAACCTAGCAAGTAATTGTTAGGGCATAGATTGCCAAATTAAAGCATGTAATTTTACTATCATAATTGTGAAAGTCGTTATAAGAGTTTTAACTTTAATTTCTTAAGATGAAATTGTTCCATATTAGTGCTTATAAATTAATAACAATCAAATTTTACGATAATCAATCATTTATCATAATATATAACACTATAAATTACAAGATTAACAAACTCTAAATGTTTTATCACTAAGTCTGAACTTAAGTAATTATTGAGTGTTTGTAACCCTGGATGTATTGACCGAACAAAATGCAAAAATTGGGGTTTTATTTATAATAGATGAAAAGTTGTGATGCAAACTTGAAAAGGTCAGAGTTGCACAGCTTTCCCCAACATCTACGATCGATGAATAATGAGTTTGACTCACTCATCCTCAAAAGCTAGCTATTGAGGGGAGGGTAATCAAACCATTATGTATTGAACTCCACATCGTTGATTATTTGATATGAGACACTTAACACACCTTTATTACGCTTAGAGCCGCGGAATGCGAGACAAACTGGAACGTGAATATCGCAGGAATCAGAACATCTGACGGGATGGAAAGACAAACCTAAAATCGGATCTGCTTTGATACCATGATAAATAATTAGATTGACCTTACTTTAGAGTGAGTGTGCGGGTTGGGGAATTAATTCGGGCCCCGTCCCGACCCGATTGGGATGGGAAAATCAGGGATTTTTGTTTTTGGGACGGGTACCCGAGTCTGACTAAAAAGTTTGGGATCAGGATCGGGATCGGATATTGATTTGTTACCCGATTGGATACCCGAGTTCCCCGATCAAATTAAAAAAAAAAAAAAAGCGTATTATGATATACAATATATACTTATATAATTAATACAATCTAGACTATTTCATATACAATTAATAAGCTATTAGCTACTTTTAAATTCTTTACTACTTGTACTGTTGTACAGAATGTTAGAACCTTCATTACACATTTACGATCATGTTTGAAGTCTCTTTTAACCTTCGTAAATATAAATGTTATGTTGATTGTGGAACAAATGTTCTCTTCATATGTTATTCCCCTAAATCACCTACTGTTATTAAGCCTTTGAAAGTTGTAATTCTCATAAATTAGACTGAAATAATGCATGATTGAATTTGAATTTGTGATGGGAAAAGCTTGAAAACTCAAAAGCAATGTTGGAAAAGGCGGAAAACCTCTAATAGGAAATTTGAAAACCAAGAAAAAAGGAAAAATTAAGGCGGGCTCTCCGATCCCATCCCGAAAAAATTGGGTACCCCACCCCAATATTTTTGGGACAGGAATAGGCATAGATTTTTCCTCCCGAACCCCAAATTTTCCATCCCGCGCCCACCCCTAGCCTTATTCACCCCTGAAATCTAGCTATTGAAATGAGAGTTGTCAAACTATTATATATTGAACAACCACATCTTTAATTATAGGGAAAATTACGTCCAACTACCTTGTATTTAGGTCTAATTACAACGTAGTCCATGATTGTTTAGAAATTACATTTGAGTCCATAACTTTTGTTAATATTTGTAATTAGGCCTAATTTTTGTAAACTTTTAGAGATGATTTTGCATTTTTGGTCATATATTAGATGTAACACTCATAAAAGCATCAGGGACATAAGTGTACTTTACAAATTTCGTTAATGGATTTCATGAAACAAAAAATATAGGGATTTTATTGTAATAATAAAAAAATAGGGATAAAATTGTAATTAGGACTAAATACAGGGTAGTTTGATATAATTTTTCCTTAATTATACGAAATGAGATACTTAATAATGATGTTCGAACCTATACGAAGGTTCGATTTGGTTACCGGATGCGGGTCGGTCCAATTCATATTCCATCAAAAATATGTCCAAAAAATATGCCCGGTCCAAAAAATATGCCCGACCGAACGGTTCAGAGCAAGTGTGTACCCATCTAAGTCTTTCTTCCTTCAAAGACTATTGGCACTCCATGGGAACCAAAATCAAATGTTCCACTTGAGCCTTATATGTAGCACAAAATATTCTCACTTATGTGAGACAGAGTGGTTTGTTATATTTCTATTCTTAGTTTAAATAGTCAATTAATGTATTAATTTCTCGTTCAACTGACATCAGTTTTGAGTAAATAAATATATTACTCATATCTAAGTGTAGATTTTCATTGTCTAATTTTATATTAGGAAAAATTATATTTGACTACCCTACTAGATAGAGAAATTATAATGCAATCCATCTTTTGTGAACCTGAATATTTTGAACTGTTTGTGATCTCTAATAAAATAACAAATTCATTCCTACAATATACACATTCCAATAAAATGATCCCTAAGTATTACACATATAATAATTTAGTCTTTGGAGACTTAGAGGAATTCCAACGGAATAGAGGGACTACAAACGGTTCATAACATTTAGTGACTAAATTGTAATTTTTAGATAAAGATGGATTGCAATGTAATTACCCTATCTAGGGTAGGTAAATGTAATTTTCCCTTTAATAGATTTTTACTACATTTATATCAAGCATTGGTCCAAGTGTTCAAATTTCCAACACTAATTGCTCCTTGTCACCAGAAATGGAGCAGAGAGCCATGTAACTGTGGTCTCCACGTACATTTTATGAATCTCTGTCTCTCTCACACAACTCGCCATAAAGCTATTGTTTCCACATTTCATTAATATTACAGCTTTCTCTAATGTGCTTAGCTTTATTTATTCCCAAAAGATAGCTGTTGTAGGGAGAATTGTTAAATTAAAATTATTATATATTGAACATCACATTTTTAATAATTCGATGTTGGATATTTGACATATATCTCTATCTTTCTCTCTGTCTCACACACGCACATATACAACGACAGGCCATAGAGACAAGAGAGAAACACGAAGCACGCAGTAAACCAAACCCAAATCACTATCGGGAATGTAGTTCCATGGATTGTTATAACATAGATCTAGATCTACAATGGTTCTTTATTTCATATTTTTATATATTTTTTTAAAAATTATATGTATTACACCTAAGTTTAAGTCTAACTTTCTCACATTTCATTTCTATTACAAAACACACGTCGTCTCTGAAGTTGGGGTGTTATCTAATTTTTTGAAATAACCCCATTTTTTTCCCGCTTATATATTTACCCTTGACATAATTATCCATATTAAAACTACAGGCAATTTTGTTATTGTATGATAATGTAATTAGAGTGTTTTTTGCAAATAAATTAAAACGAACCTCTCTGTGTTCCCTATAAAAATTCTTTATTCTCCTTTTAGCCAATAATCTAATATTTGATATTGTATGTTTATGCTTTTTGACATAAAATAATTTATATTTAATGATTAATTCAAATATTTATATAATATTAGTAATATTGGTGTTTATTAGAATTATTACTGATACATTATATTTTACACTAAATAAGAAATATATCTTATACAGAGTAAGAATAAAATTTTACATGTGTTTTTTATTTTAAAATTATAAAAAAATATTAAATAACGTACAAATTCCAACAAAACAAACTCTACAAATTAAATTATAAATTCGACAAAGAAGTCTCTACTTGGGGTTTTGGCAAAATCACAAAAAAAAAAGGAGCATTTTGAAAATGTTATTTTGAAAATGTTAGAGACCAAACTAATAAAACCCTGATGAAAGTGAGCGGCCAAAAAACATAACATAATTGTAACGAATGCATAATAATTTTCGGATAATCATAAACACGGATATAATTATATTGAAGGCAGTGAAATATCAATTTTACTTTAAGTATAACACGGAACACAAAAGTGAGGGATCACAAACGTAATATAACTATAAGAAATATATTGTAATTAATTTATAAATAATAATGAACTACGATGTAATTATGGATTGAGATTAAATGGGAAAATTCTAGTCCGTTCAGAAGCCACACCTTCTACACGGGCCACGGCCATTATAAACCTGCACCTCCTACATCGGGGCCACACCTTCTCATCTCGGGGGCCTATAAAATGAGGCAAGATACAAGTCGTAGAGTCATAAAAAACCAAGCAACATACATACTCATTATTCACTTGAATATAGTTTAAAAGAGAAAAATGGGTGCACGCCAAGCCTCCCTGCTGATAACTATACTGGCCACGGTGTTTGCTCTATCATCATCTGAAGCCATGGATGTTGCCCTCTATTGGGGGCAAGAAACCAACGAAATGTCCCTTAAGGCCATCTGCGATACCAAAATTTTCTCCTACATCAACCTCGCTCATTTAACCATCTCCTCCGATGGCCCAGCTCTCAACTTGAACGGCACATCTTGTGATGTCGGAGACAAAGCCTGTCTCCAGCTTAGAGATGACATTTTCCACTGCCAGCGCCTAGGCATCAAAGTCCTGTTATCAATTCAAATAACTGGTAATCACGGAAACCAACTTAGTGCAGATCAGTTGGCCAGGAATGTCATGCAGAACTTCTTAAACGGCAACGGCTATGGCCCCCTCGGAAACGTCATGTTAGACGGAGTGAATTTCCATGTTCAAAGGCCATCCCTCGATGACCGCTTCTACTGGAACGACGTCGCCGGCATCCTGTCGAGGTACAGCGCTTATACTCGTAAGATTTACTTAGCTGCAGCGCCGATGTGCACTTTCCCAGACGAAACCCTGAATCTTACTATTCAAGCCGGGATTATCGACTATGTCTGGGTCCAGTTCTACAACAATCCAGCCTGTGATTACAGTGGTGGCGGCGCCAAAAATGTTTTGGAGGCCTGGAACAAGTGGAGCCAGGCGCTGCCAGAAAGCAGTCAGCTCTTCATGGGCTTGCCGACAGATCCGGATAACGTTCAAACCGGATATATATCTCCTCTGAAAATAGCTCTCTGTATTCTGCCACATATTAAGTCATCTTCAAACTATGGCGGATTCATGCTCCGGGATTTGACAGAATCTGTGGACTGTGTCCCTGACTCCGAGCAAGCGCCCCTTATCAAAATGATCTCCAAGAGTTGATCAGTTTCATCGGAGATGCGTATATATATATATATATGCATGTTGGCAGCGCTTCTGGCATTCCTTTATCCTGGCTTAACTCGTTGAGCTGGGGTTACTGCTTAAATAAGTCAGATTTAATTAAGCTCCATGCATATTGTAATATGTACCAATAACGAACTTGAATGAATAAAATTAATCTTCAGTTCTTCTATATTGAGTATATATGGAGTATGTAACATTACATTATTAAATAATTACTCGAATCGACGTGAAAATATTCATATATGGACCATTATATTACAACTAACGTGCCTCACGAAAATATATGACATGATTTATGTATCCCCATAGACGCGGATCATGAATTTTTACAAAAAAATGTGTGTTTTCATAAAATATGATGATGTTTACAATGTTAATAGTGACAAAAAAAGGTAGAGTTAATTATGAAAATCATTCCGCAAAATGAGTCCAATGTCTCACTTTTAATATGATAAAGTGATATTTTTTTTCAATTTTGGTCCCATTAATGACTTTTCGTCCAAAATTAATGTTTAACCGTTGAAAAAAATTACTGTTTACCTTATTTTCTTAAAAATTATTTTTTATTCTGGTAAAAAAATTGTTTTTACTGTTAAAACATATTATATATATTATAGTATATTACATTATAGGTATATAAATATATATATACATATATTAAATATGCATATATATATATATGTATACATGTTATATATATATGTGTGTATATACATATTATAATATATAATACATATATATTATATATAATATATAATATTTTGTTTGATGTGAAAATATATAATTTAAATATTTTTGGGATAAAAATATGAAATTTAAATAGTTTGAGGTAATTTTGAAAATATAATAGAAGTAAAAGGGGGAAAAGTATTTTTTTTAACTGTCAAACATTAATCTTAAAAAGTGGTCAATGAGACCAAAATTAAGATAAATGTCATTTTGTGGGACTAAAAGTAAGACACGGACAATTATTGAAACCAAACCTGTGTGTGGTTCGTTTTTCGGGATTATTTTAATAATTTATTAAAAAAAATAAGATCAAAGTCAAGAAGATTTCGCACAAATTCGTAATGACAACCTGAATATATATTTTCAACTTTAGGAATGTACATACAAATTAAACTTTTTTTTAAGAAGGAGTTTTTACCGAGGCCTCCACCTCATATATATATAAATCAACCAAAGCCCATCAAAGTTACAAAGGTGCATGATCCAAGGATCATGTAAACTGTTAAGAGAATGGTGCCCTCGATAATACATGGAGAGAAGCAGTAAAACACCAAAATGATTAGAAATATAAATGTTGATATTCATGCTAAGGCAGAGCAGCATGCCAATCTTAACACCCCTCTTGTGAAGTGATTTCTTTGGACCTCTTGCTGGCCTAAAAAATGAGGCACCCAGTCATCCGGACGGTAATGGTTGTCAGGGTGACTTTCATATGACAACAATCGATCGCAATATCACTCGCGTCCTCAGGGTTAGCTTTGAGCTTTGGATGATGTCGCACATCATGTACAAGAATCCCGTCAATTACATAGTTCCAGACACTGAAGTTGTTTCCTTTTTCTGCGTTATGAGTTTTATACTTCATCTCAAACCTACAAAAAATACCCTTCTTGAGCAATTGCCAAGCAATCTTTTCATTCCAGTAGTACTGCTGATAGTCGTGGGCTATGAAGCCAAAATTCTTTGCAGTAAGCATATTAACAAACATTGTACTCTAGTAGAGCAACTTATCTGAAACCAAAGAGTGGAACTCATGCGTGCTATCCACTAGACGCATCTGCTTCTTTTCATTAAGAAAACTACGAGGCTTACCTGAAAGAAGAGAAGATAAAATATTAGCCCAAATAATGTTCTTATTTATATTATTGGAGTTTATCTGTATCTGAAGTTTGGAAATCCCCATTTGTCCACTACAGTCAATCCTTTAAGCTTTCTTTCCATTGGAGCATGCGGGTAATTCCAAAGCGTTTGATAGTTGGCTCATGTCTTGGCAAGGTAGTCAGCAGCTTGATTTCCCTCGCAGTAAATGTGGGTTATCCTTACCTGCATTTATCGAATAAATTTATAGAACTCCAAAAGGAGTTGATTCATTCTGAGATAGCCCGTGTGCTTACGGTTTATAATGCTCAACACAACTTTAGCATCTATTTCAATCCAGATGTTATCGGTTCCGATATTCTTTTCCAGTTTAACTCCTTAGACCATAGCCATAAGCTTTGCGTGAGTATTAGTGGAGCTACCAATACCGTTGCTAAAAGCCAAAACGGTCGAACCCGTGTGATCCCATATGATAACAGCTATTCCGGCAGGCCCTAGGTTTCCTTTTGTGCTGTCCCATCAGTGTTAATTTTCCACTGCCCCACTTTTGTTTTTTTCCCATTTAACCGTAATTGTACTAGTAGTTGGAGTATGAAGTATATGAATGTTGAAGGCCTTAGCTCTGTGCATGTCTCCTTTCCAACTTTTATACTTCATGTATGTGGTTTTGCTCCATAGAGAAAGGTGAGATCGAACCCTTTGATTATGTTGTAATGGCTAAAAGTAAATCCCTCATGTTTCGTCCTATTCCGCTACTTCCAGATGTACCAGAAGACGAGTCCCGGCAGGACAACTCTAATGTGGTTTTTTCGGATAAAAGCTGAGGTAAATATCCATCTCTGAAAAATCACGATCGGGTGCTCTAAGCCCGCCATATCTATCCCGAAGATGTTAGCAAAATGTTCCCAAACCTATTTGGCTTTGTCACTCGAAATGAATAAGTGTTGAACCGTTTCCATCGTAGAACAGCACTGGCACTTAGATAGGAATATCATACCTTTACGGTGTAATCTCTCATCTACCGGGATCCAATCACGAATTAATCTCCAGAGGAAGATCATTATGCTTAGAGTGAGATTGGCGGACCAAATCAATTTCATGACAGGGTCAATGTTCCTCTTTCTCCTGATCTCATACCAAGTTGATTTAATAGAGAAATTACCATCCGAGCTTTTTATCCAAGTCGGATAATCCGCTACGACAGCATCGAAAGGGACTTCTTTAATTTGCATTGCTTTCTCCTTACCAACTACCCTTTAAGTAGTTCGATGTCCCAATTATCATTAATCCAGAAGTCTCTCACCTTTAACGAACTCAGGTTCGTGTCGTTAAGGTTGCCGCTTAGGTTTTCCGCATACCATCTATCGTTCCAAATAGAGACCGATCCATTTTCTAAAGTCCACGAAATATTATCATCAGCTTTGTCTCGAATTCCTGCTAGCCTTCTCCAGGTATAAGAATGGCTATTTGCAACGTTAGCTTTGATGGGATGTGAACCATTGCAATATCTATCCCGCATGAAGTTATCCCAGAGAAAGTTACTCGTACGAAGTCTCCACTAAAGCTTGTGAGAAAAAACATCAATTATGTTCTTAATGTCGCGTACTTCCAGTCCTCCCTCAGAAACAGGAAAGTAAACTTTATTCCAGGCCACCTAATGTATGCGTATCCTTGCCTCCGACGATCCCCCAAAAAATTTGTTCAGCATGAGTTCTAAGGATTTTGCCACAGATTTTGGGGGATTTAAAGTATGTAACGTGTGCATAGGGATAGAATATAAAACTAATTTGATTAACTGCAATCTTTCCCCATGAGTGAGCCTACTTAGTTCCCAACCCAGAATACGCCCTCTGATTTTAATCATGATATCGTAAAAAAAGGGTTGTTTTCGGTCTACCTCTGAAGAGCTGGGCTTCAAAGTATTTGATCGGTAAGTTCTCATGGAAAAATTCCAGAATATCTTGAACCGTGGCCGCAACAGAATCAGAATTATTCCCTACCACAAACAAACTTTTATGATTATTCAACTTCTGTCCTGAGACCTTCTTGTACTTGTCTAGGATTGTTCTGATACCCAAAAGAGTGGATCTTTTAGTATTATTAAAGATGACAGTGTCGTCCGTGTAAGCTAAGTGTGAGATGAACATTGTAACTAGCGTTCTGAAGCAGGCCTCTTCGTTCTCAGGCATATACCTATCAAGAAGAATAGAAAGAAAATCAGCACCGATAGCAAAAAGAGAAGGTGTTAGAGGATCACATTGTCTTAACCCTCACGATGAGTGAAAAAGGCCAACAGAAGCCCCATTAACCGAAACAGAGAACTAGCCGTTACTGACTTCCGCTTTGACCCAATTAATCCACTTTTCTGGAAACCCTTTCTTGCCGAGAACTTCAAAGAGAAAGAGAAACTTCCACTCCATCCGATCATAGGCTTTTGCCATATCTAATTTCAGAATCACGTTCTTTTCTTTGCCCCGGGAATCAATCGCATGAGCCAAGGGGATGTTATCACTGATTAGACGACCTTTGATAAATCCACTGTGGTTCGGTGACACGATCTTTGGCAGCAACTCAGCAAGTCTAGAATTCATTATCTTGATTATAATTTTATTCTTGAAGTTGCAGAGATTAATTAGTCTAAAATCTGACCAATGTTGTGGGTTATCCTTCTTCAGTATTAAAACTATCGTTGTTGCTGTGTAAGCTCTTGGAAGTGGCGACCCCTAAAAGAAATCTAGTACCGCTTCTAAGACATTATTCTCGATTAAGCTCCAGAAGTGTTGATAGAACCGAGCTCCAAGACCATCCGGTCTCACAGCACTATGGGGGCTAATGTCAAAAACATTTGTACGAATTTCTTCCCTCATGGGTAGCTTAATAAGGTCATTACCCTCTTCAAAACTGATCATGGAATTGATTTGTTTAAGACCTTCTCTGACATCAATTGGAGTCCCATCTGAAGTGAGGAGTTCATGGAAATACTTTTTTGCCGCGGTTTTAAGTTGAATTTGGTCGGTAATTTCTTTATTTCCTTCTTTTATGCTCATAATTTGACCCCGAAATCATTTTTTCTTCACAATGGTGTGGAAAAATCTAGTGTTTCTCTCGCCATCCTCCATCCACTTGCAAGACGCCTTTTAATACCAGAAATCTTCCTCTATGGCAGTTGTTCTGTTTCTAATAGCTATTTTTCTATTCAACTGAATCAAATTCTCATCCCGTTGGATCATTGTCATATCTTTATTCCGTCAGCTTGACCACTATCTCCGCGGCCTCAACCCTATCAAAGATGTTGCCAAACCTTTGTCTGTTCCATTCTTTCAATTGTTGCTTGAGTCTACTGAGTTTGTCATGTAGTTTCTGAAGCCCATAGGATTGGGACGGTTTCTCCCAGTTCTCGCGGACTACAGCCTCAAATTTAGGGTGGCGAAGCCACATTTCTTGGAGATGAAAGGAAGCTGGGGGTCTTGCATGATCATCACCAAAATTTATGAGTAGAAGACAATGGTCAGAACCACCTCTAGGTAGATGGTTCACTGAAGTGTTCGGAAAGTTGTCAGCCCAAGATTCATTGACCATTACTCTGTCTAATCTTTGCTGCATTTGGCCTTTGGCCCAAGTAAACTCAGATCCCTCGAACTGTGGCTCAGTTAAATTGCAGTCCTTGATAAAATCATTAAATTCAGCCATACCAAGAAAGTCAGGTTGATTTCTTCCACTTCGCTCCTCAATCCTGGTAATAATATTGAAATCACCACCCAAAAGCCATGGAATAGATTGATTTTGTTCATTTCGCATGCAATTCCAGAGCTCTCTCCTACCACTAGTTGTAGATTTAGCATAGATATAGAAAGCATATAGGTTTTGTTCCAGCTGTTGTTCTTGAGTTTGATGTGAAGGAATTTTCGGTTGTCTACCAAAATATCCGCTTCCGTATCCTGATCACAAAAGAACCAGATGTGATTAGATTCATTATTAAACATCTTAGGGAAATTAAACATGCGAGTGAATAAATTAAAATCAGGTTGAACCATAGATTCTAAAATAGCCATGAAATTTAAATGATTCTTGCTTCTATATCTCTTAAGGATACGTTGTCTGTCCTCGTTACGTATCCCCCTGATATTCCACACGAGGCCTTTCATCATCATGATCCACCTAAGTTCATGCCCAATGACCTTGTAGTCATCCTTTTAGAGGGCAATACAGTGTTGTTATTCTTCTTTTTTCTTCGTCGATTTTGGACCTCAGTGAACTCTGCTTCGTCAGTTGAGCTAGCTCTCCTGTGGGTGACCTGTAATTTCTGTGTCTCCAAATCATCTTCTTCTTCACCTGGATCATCTGCCTTGGAATGTCCTCATCGGTTGCTTCATGGCTTCCATCACTCTCATTTTCATCAGCACTGTTATTTTCTTGTGCTGTCTCATTGTCGTCATCTTGTATCGGTAAAACCACTTCCAGAGAATTAATCTTTACCGAAAGCCCTTATGTTGGTTTAGTGCCCTTGTTTTGCTCTCCCGAGTCAGTCCTGCTTTCTTCATGATCCGCTATGCTCTGGTTTGTTGCTTCGGTTGCTAGTCTTCCGTCTTTATTTTTTTCCGCTTTAGGTTGCGGTTTCTTATTTTGGGAATAAAAGCTTTTTTCAACCCAGGCTTTGGTTGTCTGCCCATTTCCTTTTGAAGCATTTTTGGCAGCACCAGATTTATTTTTTCCTCTGAGTTTATTACCTTGGTTGTTGTTATCTTCGGATTTCCTTTTCTCATCTATCATTTCCCAAAGGGCCTTGTTCTTCTCCATCTGTTCTCCCTCTTCTTCTATGTTTCTTATGTAGCATTCATGTAGTTTATAAGCTAGTCTCAGGCATTGTGTGCAATAGGCTGGAAGACGCTCATATACAATTTCCTGGATTTGTATACCTCCCTCATAGCCCATGGTTATTTGGTGCTTTAGAGGTTTAGCAAATCGAGTTCCATGCAAAGTCTCACGAATTCCAATATATTTCCATCAAAAGTTCCCTCATCACAACAAAGGGGTTCATCAATTACTCTTGCTATGTCATGCAGTGCTTCCTCATCAAAGAACTGACTCCTAATACCTGGAAAATGAATCCAAACAGGCACAACAAGAGACTCTATGTTCGGGTTAAAATAGGGGTTCATTTAAAGACTCTCATGGGGTATCCATCGAACATGATTATTTTTCTCAGCCATAATTTGTTACATCTTCTTCACAATTTAACCAGATAAGAACATGTTTCATATTTAGTAAACCCAGTTTAAATTCACCTGAAAGTTCAAGTTCTATGAATAATTCATGTAAGCCTGACATCGTAGGGTATCCATGAGAAAACTTACCAACCAAGGCATGTTTGAAAGGATGGGATAACCTGGAAATCTCGGTTGCCGAGAACTGAATGTGTGTAAGTCCGTTCCTCTGAGTTACTGTGTCGAGAACTGAATGTGCGTAAGTCCGTTCCTCTCAGTTACCGTACCATACTTTCTGGCTTGGTCGGTACGATGAAAGACGTGAACTCTAGCTCGATTAGGATTGTTGTTTCTGGTTGTGTTCAGTGTTTTTGATGGCGGACGATTTCCTGACAGTGCCACATCGTAGCTTTTCTGTTGCATAGAGTTGTTAGGCGGCTCCGATGGGGAAGTTTCCTCTAGCAGCGACGACTCCATGGCAGAACCCTAGCTGAAGTTACAGAGGCTTGATACGGTTAAGTACAAATTAAACTTTAATTACAAGTAAATCCTCCATTTTTTCTTTAATTAATCTCTAACAAGGGCAACTTGAGAATTGTCTATTAATAAGGTCAAAAAAGTTCTAAGGTAACATAAAAATATTTTTTCCAATTTTATATGGTGTCAAAAAATTTAAAATTAAAATAAAAAATAAAAAACACGTTCCAAATACATATATTATTAAGAAATAAAATTTTTGTGGGGTCAACTTCCTACATAAGTTTTCACTTGTAAATCTATTAAATAATATGGTGATATTATTTTTTGTCCCAACTAAATAATTTCTTGTGATAAACTTAAAATTTGTCGCATTTAATACATAAGCGGCACAAAACTTCGTTACAAGAGGTTAAATAATTTGTCACCATATATTGTACCATTTTGCGCAACATATTAAATTTTCATATAAAATAAAGTCTTTCATGACATATAAAATATTTGTCTCTTAATTTTTTTTATTTTTTTATTTTTTGACAAATTTATAGATCTTTGCTATAATGCAATCTATTATGACGCTATAATTTTTGTCACAAAAAATTATTATGAAAAATGATTATTTTAGTGAGCCATAACAACAATAATTATCTAAAGTAAATTGAAGAAGCATGTATAAATTTACAGACTAATATAGAACGAGAATTAATATGGTGGGTTTACTCTTTTTATTAATTATTTGGACAATTCAACTGCAACGAAAATCGTTGGGCCAACAATTAACGGTTGCTCTTCTCAATCGTATCGTAAGAACCGAGCCATATCCTACTTGATTGATGACAACCATTTGAACCTTAAAAATAATGCTTACATTGTAATTGTGTGCTTTATTAGTATTTCCTTATAAAATTATTTAGAAATCTGGGTATGGAGTCAACAGACACGTATGAAATCAGACAGCCAGATACGGGTAATCTATGTGCTTTAAGTTTATCGTATGTGCTTTACGTATGAAATCAGACAGCCAGATACGGGTAATCTATGTGCTTTAAGTTTCTATCACCCCCTACTTCAGCGAAGTGTGCTTCAGGTTATAGGCGATACACTTCCAGGATATATGTCAAGCTTTTGGGTGTGATTTTCTTGGAGAAAGCACTTCAACAAGAAATCGGATGAGTATTTGCTATGTTGTTCAACATTTTCAGGTTGGGGAATGAGTTATATATAGCTCTCTGGTGTCAACCGCAGCTAATGGGAATTTGAATGGGTCAATCAATTTCAGGTGTTAATGGCCTGAATTTATACCTCATTAATGCCCACTATCTGGCAGTTACATCCCTCTAACGTACCTGACATATACAGATGTATTTGGATATTTCTATCTTGTCTCATTTGGGCTGAATTTGGACAAACCATGGCCCAAAAAGAAAATCTTTGGGCTCGAAGGCGAGGCTCCTTACGGCGATATGTACGTGAGAAGTGCAAAGTGCGCCATCAAACGCCACATTCGCCCGAGCCCGGCCTACGGCCCAGTACCTGCAGCTGCACTTGCACCTGGATCAGGCCCGTGCCCGTACCCGTGGGCGGTGTGGTGTAAGCCCATCAGTTCACTCTCATATTTAACGATTTAATAACACTCTAAGTATGTTAGCTTATATAGCTGACTATACTTTGTTATAAATCCAATGTGGGACAAAATTAGTTTTTCAAACACCTTTTATATGCTTTGTTATTCCCAATAATTCTACACTAATTAATTGGGATTATCAATGCATATGTCTAACAATCCCCCACTTGTTCGGAAAACTACTCTTTTGCCAATAAGTCACTGAAAAGTTTTTTCAAGGATCATGTGCCTAAAGGAAGGTGTGACGAACATTGAACCTTCCCTTAGTGTAAATAACTTAAGACTACATCGAAGTTGATGGTGTCCGTAGATTGAACCTCGACTCCTTTGTGATGCAATTGGAGTTATCATACACACGTGTTCTTTCTCGTACAGCAAGCACTCCACTGCTTGGTGCTTATTAATCCATAAGCCATATCCCATTTCGTGAATCTCTAAGAGAGTAAACCACAACTCTGTATAAGAAGCGGCTTCACTTCTAGTTTATTAGACAAAATGTTTCTCAAGCACTTGTTGCAAAACTACAATATTTTGTTAAGAACATAGCTCAACCTTATCACGTTGCAACTCACTGAGCTTTCTTCTACTATATATGAGACCACTTGATAGCTCTAGCCAAAACCGTGACTTATTTTTTTCCTTTGAACCAATAATCAGGGTAACCTAGATTATCGGTAGGGTTACCATCACTTTTGGTTCAGGTGGTTTAAGTCCTATATCTCTAGTAGTTAAAGCTACTAAGTCTCTCATTAGAGGTTTAGTAAGTGGATCAGGTAAATTCTTATTTGACCTCACGTAGACAATTGTTATAATACCATCTTGTATTAATTATCTCACAAATGCATCTCTAAGATCAATATGTCTAGACTTACCATTATAGGTACCACTGTACGCTTTCGTAAGCGTTGCTTCGCTGTTACAATACAGCGAAATTGGAGGCATTGGACTTGGCCAATGATCTGTATCTAACAACATATTTCTAATTCAATTAGCCTCCTGTCCAGCTTGTGCTAAAGCTATATGAACTCAGGTTTCATCGTAAAGTGAGAGATTATTGTCTGTTTCTTGCTTGCCCATGAAACAGCCCCATCAGCAAGAGTGAAAATCCACACACTTATAGATTTGTTATCTTCCACGGTAATTATTCAACTCGCGTCTGAGTACCCTTCCAACACACTAGGGAATTTGTTATAAAACAAACCAAAGCTAATAGTTCTCTTAAGGTATCCGAGTATCCTACTAATAGCTTTCCAATGGTCAGCATTGGGATTGTTTGTGTATTTCCTATGTTTTGAAACTGTAAAGGAAATATCTGATCTAGTGCAATGCATTGCATACATAAGGCTTCTAGTAGCACTTGCATACTCAAGCTGTGTAATAGCTCTACCAGAATTTTCTTTGAGTTTCAGTCCGTTGTCGAACGGAGTATTCACCTCCTTGATCTCGAGGTGTTTAAACTTAGTCAGAATTTTCTTGATATAGTGAGACTGGTTTAGTGAAAAATCCCCCCACTATGTTTTTTAACTTTAATACCTAAAATAGTATCTACTTCACCTAAGTCTTTCATCTTAAAGATTGAGGATAAATACTTTTTAGTCTCGTTTACTCAAATCATTTTCATATCGATGATCAACATGTCATCAACATATAAATAGCACCTGTCAGCATTGTTATACTTGAATCCAAAACTCAAGATAGCAGTGTCAAACTTCTCGTGCCATTATTTTGGTGTTTGTTTCAAACAATACAAGGAGAGCTTACACATTTTATTTTCGAAAGAGATAAAATCTTTGTCCAAAATTTTCTCCTTTCATGCTCTAGTACTCTTTCTAGGCTTAGGTGGTTGAGCAGGAATGTTACTTTCCACAACCTGCCTTAGCTCAGGTGGTTGTGCAGGAATGTTACTTTCCACAACCTGTCTAAGCTTAGGTGTTTGTACAAGAATATTATTTTTCACAACCTGACTTATAGGACCTCTAGGCTCAATTTGGGTGACACATATTCATTTTTAATTTCTTTTGAAAATGTTTTTTCGAAGAACTCAACATCCCTGGACTCAGTTATCACATTAGACTTCAAATCAAGAAGTCTATAGGTCTTACTATTAAGAGCATATCCAACTAATATACTTTTAATAGCCTGGCCCCTAACTTTATCCGTTTGGGATCAGGAACCCTAAAAAAAGCCACGCACCCCCACACTTTGAAGTAGCTCAAGCTGGGCTTTCTATCTTTCCATAGTTCATAGGGACTAGTCTTCACAACAGAACTAGGTATTCTATTCAGAACGTGCCAGGTAGACAAGAGTGCTTCTCCCTATAAGTTATCAGGTAGGTTCGTATAGTTCAACATGCAGTTTACCATATCCATAAAGGTATAATTTTTCCTTTCTGCTACACCGTTCTGCTGGAGTGTATATCCGACAGTTGTTTGATGTATGATACCATTTTCTTCACAACGTGTATCAATAGCAGTCAAACAATATCTCATGCCTTGATCAGAACGTAGAACCTCAAATCTTCTTCTGAAATTGGGTTTCTATTCTGATTTATACTTCACAAATGAACAAGTATAGAAAACAACTAGCATCACCAATAAAGTAATAAAATACTTTTATCCACATTCATCAAGTTCATTTTACCAATATCAATTAGTCCCATTGCATACACATTTTCAAGTTCTTTGCACTAACATGTCCTAATCGATTATGTCATAAAAAAATTGAAGAAAAACATGTAAACAAAATCAGCATTCATATTATTGATAAAAATATAGTACATTTCATTATAGGTATGACTCTTGCCCTGATTTCTTAAATTGTCCAAAATTCTTCTTAATACTAAAGGACTTTTCCTTAGAATTTCTAGCCTCAACGCAGTGTACACTAGATTGCCTCTGATCATAATTCATTTCATCGCGTTTTCGAGCCTCCTCTTCAATACACAGATGTTTCTGAATTTGTTCTAAGGACAAATCCTCAGATTTATGCATCAATCTCTTTGCATAATATTTCCAGGTAGGAGGGAGCTTTACAATTATCGCTCCTACCTGGAAGGTTTCAGGGAGGACAATCTTCGCCATCCGTAACTTGTTGACAATTACCTGGAGCTCATGCACTTGCAAAGCTTATTCGTACCTTCCTCCTCCGCCTTATATTTATATTTCAGTGCCTCCAAAGTTCTCTAGGTGACTTCACATTGGTGTATAGATCAACCAGTCTGATAGCATATAGAGAATGTGTCCACGTGCCAACTCTTCATCTTCTGCTCTTTTTCTCCTTTGTTGCTGAAGAGTCCTTAGTCTCTCCTGGTGGATCTGCAAAGTATTGTTAGGCGGACCTGCAACTGTGGAATTGGCAGGGGGAGCAACATGTGTGGTAGGAGGAGCAATACCTATTGTAGTGGGGTTATCAGGAGTAGCACCACCTGTTGCAGTAGGTGTGGTAGGAGGAACGCCACCTATTCCAGTGGTTGGTGGATCCAGATAAACGGGATACTATGGAGGAGTAGGATCTTCTGGAATTTGTGGCAGGTTGAGATCTAGGACGTAGGCGAGCTTCAGGACAGTAAGCAGGAACTTTTTCTTATCCTGCCAGAGGCTGAAATTGTTGCCATCGAAATGATCTAGCTTTTGCTGGTTCATAATTCTGAATGACTCAGACTCCATCTTCACACATAGAAACTTTAAGATTGTTGAGAAATCTGGGTATGGAGTCAGCAGATACATATGAAATCAGGCAGCTAGACACTGGTAATCCTTATCCTTAAATTTTCTATCTCCCCAACTTCAGGGAAGTGTGCTCCATGCTGCAGGCAATACACTTCTAGGAGATATGTCAAGCTTTTGGGTGTGATTTTCTTGGAGAAAGCACTTCAACAAAAAATCGGATGAGTATTTGCTGTGTTGTTTAATATTTTCAGGTTGGGGAATGAGCTATATATAGCTCTCAGGTGTCAGCCACAATTAATGGAGATTTGAATGGGTCAATTAATTTCAGGTGTTACTGGCCTGAATTTATACCTCATTAATGCCCACTATCTGGTAGTTACATCTCTCCAACGTACCTGATATATACGAATTTATTTGGACATTTCTATCTTATCTAATCTGGGCTGAATTTGGACTAACCACATCCCAAAAAGAAAGGCTTTGGGCTTATAAGCGACGCTCCTTGCGGCGATGCGTACGCGAAATGCAAAGTGCGGCATCAAAGACCACATTTGCCCGAGCCTGGCCTATAGCCCAAGACCAGTACCTGGACCAAACCTGTGCCCGTATGTATGAGTGGTGCGGTGCACCGCACCGGAGCCCATCAGTCCACTCTCACATTTAATGATTTAATAACACTCTAAGTATCTTAGCTTATATAGCTGACTATACTTTGTTATAAATCCAATGGGGGACAAATTTAGTTTTCCAAACACCTTTTATATGTCTTTGTTATTCCCAATAATTCTACACTAATTAATTGGGATTATCAATGCATATGTCTAACAAAAATTATAAATGATCTTTAAAGAATAAACAAAATAATTTTGTTTATAGGCAATCACTTTTTTATATGTTGTTTGGATGATTTGTTTGGTTATAATTATCTGTATATGTATTAGAATTTCTCTAATTCAAAAGGCTATCAAGTACTTTGTCATTATGAGAATAACACATGAAACAAACTCTAACTCAAGGTAGGATTAGAAAATTCTTCAATTTTATGAATCCAACAAACAGTGAGAGTGTTGACTTGATTATATTGGAATTTGCCTTTGGAATTCTGTCATTTAGAAAAATCGCCCAATTTCATGGGTACAAAGTGCATATATTGATGTGTACACTATAAACAAAAATGCTTGTTAAAAGAACAAGTTTACTGAAATGTCCCGCACTATCCTAAATGGAAAAAAGTTTCCACTTTAAAAAACTTTCATATTAGAAAATATATTACAGGCCAATAACGTTATTTTGATTTATATTCTTACTTTTTCTATTTATATATTTGTCTAAACCCGGCAACTCCCATGTACTTTGGGGGCTTTTGTACTTTCCTCCCTATGTTTTGATTTTTAGCATTTACCTCCCCCTCCCCCAAACCTTTGAAAAATATTACACTTTAACCCCTTGTAACAAAATTTAACAAAACGAATAAGTACAAAGCTGATCTCAAATATGTTGATATTAAAGCATTCCAAAGCTTGGCTTCATGAGATCAAAAAATTCAATTCCTCTTGGTGTAATAACCATTTTTCCAATAATATCTTGTGTATGTACTTTCGTGGGCACTATTGTCTAAATAGTCTTCCGGATCCCTGGATCGCACTACATTATACTTTTAGTATTTTAGTTGTTTATATATGAGGTGGAGGCCTCGTTAATAACTCGACGACGCGTTCTTGGTTCTTGGGAAAAAAAATTAAAGCTCTCGATGTAAGGAACGCAACAATAATCTCAAAATCAAAATCCAACAACTGAATAAGAAGAAATCATCGGTATAAGACGACGTACGACGAAAAAAGCTTTAGGCGGCTAATAGGGTGACTGTGGTATGGAGTTTGTTCTCCTTAGAGAGACAAACATGATGGCAATGGTCTTAAACTTGGGTCACCGTGATGGAGGAGAAATCAACTGTCAAAGTTTTTTAAAGGGGTTAAGTGTGATATTTTTCAAAGGTTAGAGAGGTAAATGTTGATAAAAGAACTTTTGGGGAAAATTTTGAATGTGTTCATTGTTGTGCGTCAAAATACACAATACAGTACAAGTATTAATAGGAGATTAATCCTAATCAGAGCCCTAATTACAATCCGTTAACTAAGGAAAAAGAATCAATTTACATCGTTTCAATATTCAACTTGGAAAGTGTAGTGTGGACGTTCTAGTTGCTCACTGTTTTAGTTAGGATGTCTGGAAACTGATCCAAGTATAGGCTATGATCCGAATATGCTCGTTCTGGGCAAACATAAGTCTTTTTCGTGTAGATGATTTGAGGTATCTCAGAATCTGCGTGACTGCCTCCATGTGCTCTTTGCTTGGGTTATGCATGAATTAGCTCATGATTCAAACAACATAGGCAATGTCTGGCCTGCTATGAGCCAAGTAGATCAGCTTGCCTACCAATCTTTAGTATCTGTCCTTATCGGCTGGTGTTTGATCTGGGAAGATTCCCATCTGATGATTTTGGATCATCGGAGTCTTAGCTGGTTTACAGTCTAGTAGTTTGACTTGTGTCAGAAGATCAAGCATGTACTTCTTTTCTGAGATAAAAATGCCTTTATCCGACCGCATTACTTCGATGCCCAGGCAGTCCCCCCCAAGTCTTTCATTTCAACCTCCCGTGATAGGTTCCTTTGTAGGTTGGTTATCTCCTCAATATCATTTTCAGTTATCACCATATCGTCAACATAAATGATCAATAGGGTGATGAGGTGATCCTTTCTTTTGATAAACAGGGAGTGATCTGAGTTGCTCTAGTTGTATCAGTTTTCTTCATGGCCAGAGTGAACTTTCCAAACTATGTTCTCGGCGACTGCTTGAGCCCATAGAGACCGTTTCAATCTGTATACCATGAACTTATCTTGGTGATCTTCATATCCGGGTGGGAGGTCCATGTATACCTCCTCCTCGAGGTCACCATGTAGGGAAGTATTTTTTTACATCAAACTGGTGTAGGGGCCATTCATGTTTGGCAGTTATGGACAACAAAATTTGGATAGTGTCCAATTTTGCCGTTGGAGAGAAGGTTTCTGTGTAGTCAATCCCATAGTTCCAGGAGTATCCCTTGGCCATCAGTCTGGCTTTTTATCTCTCGATCGTGCCATTTATCTTGTACACCCATTTGCAACTAATAGAACATTTTCTGGTTGGGAGTGGACATACCTCCCATGTTTGGTTTCTTGCCAGGGCACTGATCTCTTCCTCCATTGCCTGTCTCCATAAGGGATTTTTTTGTGCTTCCTTGGTGGTTCTGGGGATTTTCTTGGAGTAAACTGCGTGGATGAATCCCTGGAGTTGTGGTAAGCAGTCAGAAGCTACATGATGAGCTATCAGATACTTAGACCTGCTTGCTTTCTCTGGGCTGTACCTATTTGGCGGAATGTCCCTGTCCTATCGATGAGGTAGGATATATGTATTTGGAATGGAAACAGATGGGTCAAGAGAGTTTAACTCAGGAATATTCGATGACGGGGGCTCTTCTGAGGCCGGTGAGAAAGATGAAAATGGATCATTTGTTGATATTGAAGACTGTGTGTACTCATGGAGCGGTTCTAACCATTCGCACATCCAATTAATTCCCTCATTATATTTCTCCCCTTGAGGGTATGTATTGGGGTTTACTTGGAAGTAGTATTCTGTTTCCAGGAAGTCAACGTTCATGGTAATATAATGATGTTTGCATGTCGGATCATAGCAGTAGTAACCCTTCTGAGTGGGGTTAAACCCAAGAAATACACATCGGACCGCGCAGAGATCAAGTTTGGTTAATAAATGTTTTGGAATGTGAACGAAGGCTACATATCCAAAGACCCGGGAGGTGAGCAGGAGTACAAAAGAAATGGAGTGAAACTTTTTGAGGGTGTTTAAGGGAGTCTCATACTTCAATGCTTGTGTAGGTAGTCGATTCATTACATATATGATTGTCGAGACAGCCTCAGGCCAGTAAAAGTTAGGTACATGGGCCTCAAATAGAAAAACCCTAGCATTTTCTAGTATGTACCTATTTTTTCGTTCTCCTACCCCATTCTGCTACGGAGTGTGAGGGCAGGGTGTTTCGTGGATAACCCCATTTTGAGAGAAAAATTTGCATACTTTTGTTGATAAACTCTCCTCCATTGTCGGTGCGAAGGATTTTGATCGAGGTGCCGAACTGGGTTTGGATCATTTGGAAGAAATTCCTGATCGTACTCAGGGCATCAGATTTCTAGTTCAAAAACTAAATCCAAGTGAATCTAGTGCAGTCATCAATAAACAAAATAAACCATCAAATTCTTGAACTAGCATGACTTGGGATGGGCCCCCAAACATACGAATGAATCTACTCAAAAGGCAATTCTATTTTATTTCTAGAACTTCGATAATTTGTTCGGTGGCTTTCTATAAGTACACAAGTATCATAAAGTAAAGAACTCGAACCAGACACTAGTTTCGGGAACAACTGTTTCAAATACTGAAAAGAAGGGTGTCCCAATTGACGATGCCATAACCATAGCTGCCTATCACTGTTGCCCTAAGCCAAAAAACTTGAGCCTATTTTTAAAATATCTTTCATATAGTACAATCCCATCTCTCTCAATACCACGCCTAATGATTTTTCCCGTACGAATATCCTGTAAGAGGCAAAAAGAGAGAAACATTAGAACTGTAGAATTCAACTCTTTAGTAATCTGACTAACAGAGAGCAATTTATTGTGAGGGACATCACAATTAAATAGTGAGACAAATTCAATTTTTCTTATAATTTCACATTTCCCACTCCAATGACCGAATAGGTAAGGCCATTTTCATTAATCACTATTGCTCTTCGAGGGTTGACAGAGGTCCGTATGTCACGAATTTCATTTATCATATGGTCGGTGGCTCTAGAATCACTACAAGAAAAAATGTCTTTTACTACGCCCAAAAAATCGTAGTAGAAGGCCAAAATTTGTAACAAAAGGCTTTTTGCTACGAATTTGCTACGAATTATGAACGTAGTGAATACTGGCGTAACAAATACTTCGCTACGGTACTTTGTTCGTAGTAAATAATTTTTACTACGAAAAAATTAACATTTACTACGGTATATTTTTTGTAGTTAATAAGTAAATATAATACTAATTTTTTACTACGAAAGTATTTAGCGTAGTAAAATCAATCATTTGATAACAATAATTTTCGTAGTATATATGTTATGCATATAATATCTCATTCACTACGATCATTATTTCGTAGTAAATATTAATTTTATAATACAAATTTTTTTAATATATTATAATGAAAATAATATAATAATATTATTTTATTTTACCAATATACCTCAAATGAAATGCTTTACAACATAATCATTATCATAACAAAATACACCAATATCCAATGATATCCAATAAAGTTGCACATAAAGTTATAAGTATGGACTAAACTAATGTAGAAATATATAAACATCCAACAATAGAAACATAATAAAAATACCTATCTAAATTTAGAAGTCACCATATCTATATTAACCTAAAAAAGCATTAATTTTATATTCTCCCAAATAAACTTGATGCATTATAGGTAGAAGCTAGCCCAACCAAATATCGATCGAATTAAACAACCTGTAAACAAAAATATAAGAGAAAAAATGGGATTGACATGTAAAATTAGCATTGGATTAATACATTGAATTCAATGGAACGACAAAAAAAAAAAAGCAAAACAAAATCATATAAATTACTTACATCAATTACCTCCCATAAGATACATCTGTTAATAGCTTGTCCAATGATTACAACATCTCGGCGAGGTTTCCTTAACTTCTCATATTAAACCAGAGCTTCCCTCACATTCTAACAATAACCTTGTGAAATGTGTTTATACCCTTCGCTATATATATAACCAACCAGAATACCTTCTGCTACATTTTTTTTTGGCATTCCATGACAAAATAAATATAACCGACTACCAATCTATGAAAATAAGCATTTAAACAAATTAAATAATCTTATATCAATAATCACACGGTCACACCAATTAACTAGCATAGGTAAATAAATTGTACCTTTATTTCATTATACCGATTCACATCTGCATCTTCATTAACATTATCACCAACAATCTACATAATATTAAATACTCATCAATTATCTTGACATGATAGGGGATTAGCACAATACTAGTAAATGAGCAGACAACTTTTTCCCAAACATATATCCGTTCAGCTAAGTACAAAATTAACATGATGTTCCTTTCATTATTTTCAATAAAATCATAGACAAAAGGAAACGTTAATACCTGTTCATTTTCAAATGGGACATCTTCTAAACCAATAGCATGATGCTTTTATTGGAGGAATCATGTTCTTGATCCATAGAAATTTCCTTGTGCATACCCAATACATTTGTAACCTATAATTATGTGAGCTTATAGAATTGTCCACTGTTCAATTAAAATTATATAATATATATATATATGTATACAGTTTTTATTTTAATGAAAAAAATATAATTAATTGACTCAAGTTGATGAAAGAATTACCATCATTTGGAACCTCTTCAGATTGGAGTGTGGTTCAAGTTTTCTAGTGTTTGTGTTTGTGGCATGCTTTGATCCAACTCTCTTGGATTTGTGTTTGTGGCCTACTCTGTTCCAAACCTGTTTTCATGCGTGTTTGTTTATAACATGTAACAAGTATTAAATAATCAATGAGAGGACCTGTAAAATTAATAAAGAGAGAATAATCTTGTTTTTTAGAAAATACACAAAATTAAACACAATTTCAAACAAATCGCCGTGAAAACACTAATCATAATTTCAATACATTAGGTTGACTTCTACCAAATAAATATAAAATAACATTTACAATACCCCTATTTGAAGTTGCTCCATCTTTTCCATATCGGTTCAGCTCACTTTCCAATTACATTTGTACTCTCTTTTCATTTACATGTTTTACAACATTCATCTCTTTTATATCATTAGTTGTCATATTTGCCTCATAATTTTTGCTGCCAGTTGAGCCATGAAAGCTTTTGTTTCCTTCAATAATGCATGAAATTGAGTAAATCAAAAAAATTTAATAACTTCTAACCGAAAAAATAAAAGAAATTTTTATAACTCAAATTCATCATTTTAGAATTTAAATACAACCACTTTCCACCACTTCATGGGTTTGAGCAGCGTTGAGACCATATTGTCTTTTTCTCCCTTTTAGCATACCTGCACCATTACAATAAGATTTGAATTTAGATACATCATTTGAAATAACCAATGTTCATCCAAAGTATTACAAAAGAAATATTCAAAAATAGGCAACAAAATACAAAGATTTAACTATTCAAGAATTTCATTGAAAATTGGACTAAATGAAATTTGAAATTTAAAATTATCGACATCTCTCTATATTTCATTAGAAATGAGTTCATATCTGTTCTATTTTTTTGATTCTTTGGAACTTGTCCAAAATGAATGTTCTGTAGTAGAATAGCCAATTACCCTTCATGAATGGAACAACGTTTTTAACACAATTAAGTTATAGAGAAGATCTGTCCAACCATTCAAAAAACAATCTTGAAGTATAGTAGAAAAGACGACTTCTGATCATTAGTACAAAATTTAACATAATCTGAAGTCACAACTCAAATAAAAGCAATGAACACACTATAAAAATACACACTAAAACCATATTCAAAGAGATACATTCAAAGATAGTATAGTCAATGTATAAGAATCTCATATTCAAATTTTCAGCTAGAACTTTAAGTTATTATTTAGATTGAATTATAACTTCTAAAGAAATTCTGATTTATTACAGATCCATCTCAATATTGATATACCCAGTGCAAGCAAACCGAGACTCTTAACAACCCAAAAGTAGGAAACTTCATAGGATATCACAAATTCCTGCTTTTGCTATTTTCTAAAAAACAATCCAATTACGACAAATATTCTCCAATAAACTTCATAAACGCAAGTTATCGTCACAAATACCTAACACCAATTGAATCAGTACCAAACCCTCGCAAATAGAAAATGCGGACAATATTCGAATACAATTCGCACTCAATTCCTAAACAAAGGGTCGTAAATATCAAGAACTTGTAAAAACTTACCTGAGTGTTTCTGGAGTTATATTGATGGAGATTTTTAGGCTTCTCTCAAACTCTGCTACCAAGAAGGGGTGTTCTCGTGCTGCTGATAACTACTACAAAAATTTCTTTGTTTCTGATTTAGATACGAAGTGGTTACTTCTATTCTATTCTCAATAATTTTATTTTTGGCGGAACAATTTTTTTTTTTTTGGTGAAATTTTGGCGGAACAATTGAGAAACAAGGGACGAAAACAAAATTGGGGAAAATTTTGGCGAAGTGTGAATAGACGTATCACGTATGTAATTTTTGTGTGGGCTGACTAGGCGTTTTAGTAGTTGCGTAATTATGTTTATATATTGAATAATCCTTTATCTTATGTTAATTGGTTTGTTCAGCAAAGGCAGAAAGTATGTTAATCATGGGCGTGCATTTTTAATTATGATGAAGATACATTTATAATGTTAATTGTGATAATCCACATCTATAAGTACGTTTATTACTTAATTATATTTAGAATTCAGATTTGGAAGTAATAAGAAATTATATAATGGATCCAAAATTTTAAAGTTATTACTAGTACCTTTGCACACTCGTGTGCCAAAAGAAAAATATTAAATTAAAAATTCTCATAAAAGTGAGAAAAAAAAGTGATAAAAGTAAATAAATAAGAAAAGAATTCGAGAGTTTTGTAACTGTATGAGATTAAGCTTAAGATTTATGTTCAAAAATTTATTATGAAAAAAAGAAAAATAAAAAGAATATAAAATTGTAAGGTGTGAGAAAAGTAAGGTTAAGTAACCGACTAAAACGCGTTCTGATAGAGAGTAAAATAAATAAATTAAAAAAAAAGAAAAAGAAGAGACCAACCAAGAGACCACATTTGCCTCTCGCGATTAATATATAGTATATATTATATATGGGTAAAATTATATTGAATCGATTTAAAATGTGACCCGATTAATGGTAAATATATATTTCTTTTATAAATTAAATAAATGTAAAAAGTAAGAAAAAATATATTTTTATGAAATAATTATTATTCAAGGAATTGTGAATATATTATTATTCTTTATAATCTTTTGAAATA
>JBBMKE010146052.1:0-15883 GCA_037834125.1 Lippia alba | reverse complement strand
AATAAAACACATAATGGATTGAGGTTATAAACGCTTTCTTATAACCCTTTACTTTCCTGTCTCATTCCTATTCTGAAAATCCGAGTTGTTACAGTCTCCAACATAATCCTTAAGTTTTGTGCATGCTCTTCCTTAGACCTCGAGTACACCAGAATATCGTCTATAAAGATCACCACGAACTGATCAAGGAAAGGCCTGAATACTCGGTGCATCATGTCCATGAACACGGCTGGAGCGTTGATCAGTCCAAACGGCATTACCACGAACTCAAAGTGTCCATACCGCATGTTAAACCCAGTCTTAGAGATGTCCTCGTGTCTGATCCTCAACTGATAGTATCCTTGTCTTAAGTCCACCTCAGAGAACACCCTCGCACCCTGCAAACTATCGAACAACTTCTGTATATATGGTAACGAATACTTGTTCTTAACTGTCACCCTGTTGAGCTTTCGGTAATTGATACACATCCTCAACGTCCTATTTTTCTTCTTAACGAACAGGATGGGAGCACCCCACGGAGAAATACTCAGTCGAAAGTATCCACTCTCCATAAGTTCATCCAACTGCTTCCTAAGTTCCTCAACTTAGCCAGTGCCATTCTATAAGGAGTCTTTGAGTAAGGCTCAGACCCTGGATGAAGATGCACAACGAACTCTATATCCCTACTCGGTGGTAGACAATCCAAACTCTCGGGAAATACTTCTAAATACTAGGGGACAACTTCTGTCTCCTCCAACTTAGCCTGATCCTTAGGCTTATTTAGCAAGTACGCCACAAACCTGATTGCTCTATTCGGAACCAACTCCCTAGCCTCAACAAATGACAAAAACAGACCATCTCTCAACTGCTGCCCAGAAAATATCACAGAACCCAAAGTAACCTTCTTCTCCTAACAATCCATCACCGCCCCATGTCTGAACAACCAATCCATACCCAAAATAACTCCATACCTCTTCATCGGCATCACCACCAAATCAACAAGGAACATACGGCCCCCAAAACTCACTGGGCACTCATGTACAACACTCTCAGTCACCAAACTACCACCCACGGAGAACTAATCACATAAGCATGCTCAGAAAGCTCAACACGCAAAGGCAAAGAAGTAACAACGTTCTAGGTGATAAAAGAATGAGTGGTACCCGAATCAAATAATACATGTAAAGCAATGCCACGAATGTTTATAGTACCTTCAACAACTGCATTCTGATCCACCTCGGCTACATCCTCCTCGCCATCCAAAGCGTAAGCGCGAGCCTGAATCGCGGGCCTCTTCTTTAGGCAAGTATCTATCTTGTGCTGATCGGATCCACAAGCTATGCATAAACCCAGATACCTCCAGCACTTCTGAAGAGGATGGTGTCCCTGGCAGTGAGGACAAGTAGGAGCTGGCGGCAAAGCAGGCGCTCCCACAGGTACAGCAGGTCGGGGCTTCTTGTTAGGCAAACCCTGAGTGCGGTACACTGGTCCAAAATGAGTAAAAGAAGAGTGACCAACGGGCTTCTTACCCGAACCTGATCCTGACCCATGCCCAGAAGAGAAGGAAGGAGGCTTCAACTGTTGTCTGCTAGCCTCAATCTGAAGAGCCTTCTTCGTAACCTTGGCCTAAGTAGAGACATTGGTGGCCCGAAGTGCTCTCTGAATCTCATCGCGAAGTCCATGGAAAAAGTGTCGAGCTCGGTGTCTATCATTATCAGTGATGTGGGGGGCATAAATCCCAAGCCTCTCAAACTCCAGATTGTAGTCTTCAACACTCTGAGATCTCTGCTTCAGCTCAGTGAACTCCTGAAGCCTATGCTCATGTGCACTGTATGGTATGAACTTGTCCTGAAACTCTTGCACGAACGTCTCCCAAGTAAACTCCACACCGTCTCTCTCAAGCTTGGATCGCATACCCTTGAGCCAATGAGCAGCTTGACCATGAATAAACCTCGCAGTACTGATAGCTCTCTCATGTGAACTCCCCGGGCAAATCTCCCAAATCCTAGAAACCTTAGCAAGCCACTCCTCAGCCTTGATATAATCACCTCCGTACCACTTGGGAGGGTTGTTGCTCCTAAACTCACGATATGCCGCCGAAATAGCAACCTCTGCATCATCAGGTGTCCGATGCCTCTGATTCTACCTAAGCTGATTAAGTAACTCCTTAACCATATTCTCAGGATTCATCGGTGGAGGAGGAGGAATGGGCTCCTCTGGTGAGAGCTCGCGATCACGGCAACGTGGAGGCATTCTGCAACTACAAACAATCAAATATCGATGCATGTTTAGTGCATGAGTGCAAGTAATAAAGTTCAAGTAGTCAGACAGATCACAGAGGCACATTGTTCCTCAGCCGTATACACTAGACAGACTCACACGACTCAAGAGCTAGGTTTTCCAACCTAGAGCTCTGATACCACAAAAAGGATGTAACACCCATCGTGGATGCCACAACCCCCGTACTGTAATCTAAACTCAGGAGTGGAATGGTGCCCAAACCTGAATTCGAATCACAGCAAACGGCGACAAACACACACGCTAGGCTAGGCGGACTAGACATCGAAACAACAAACAGAGTGCACAGAAGCTAAATAAACAACATACATGAACGGAATGTGAAAGCGATTTCAATATCAACATAATCCAACAACAAACATAAATGGCTCATAGGGCCAAATACGAAATCCTATGCCACATATGGCCAACATTTGAGCCACACAGGGCTCAACAGTACAATATCCAAATCTGAATATAAATAAAGTAATGCAACAATACATAAGTCTCATAATAAAAGTGTAAAAAGATAATGTGACGGACTCTAATTAGCTAAATGCAGACCAACTCAACTCCACCAAGTACGAAGGGAAAAGACAGACCTACAACTGAAAAACAAACGGTATGAGGTGTCAGTCAACTGACTGAGTGAGGGGGCTAATGCACACCCACATATATATATATATATATATAGAGCAAAGCACATAACAAAAAGTATATGAACACGTGAAACGGGGCTAGGGTTTAACATGCCAAAACAATTAGAAAATAACCTAAAAATAGATATAAGTTAGCAATCATTTTAAGAGAATCCTACCCCACTTTACGTATTCTAAGCAGAACAAACAGAATTGCTCGGCGAGTAGAGCTTCCAACCAACACTAGATCAGAACAGAATAAAAATAGAATCCAATCCTCCATGACACCCAGATGACAAGAAGAGTCGGTCGACTCAACCCGTCCAGAATAGAACAAATAGACTCACAAGGGGTTGCGAACCCACAAGTGCCCTCTCCGACCCTTAGGCCAAAGGATCAAGATGCACCACCTTCCAAAAAGGATGCATGGAAATCATCTCAAAGTGGAACTACGCACATGGTAAAACACTAACGGCCCTTGCCATTCCAGTGGCTCCATTACCCGCAGATCCTGGATCACATACAGAACAGAAAAAGAACATTTGCCAATATCTCATGGCCAAAACCTCGCTAACAGAACCAGAACAGAATAAAGAGAACGGAACAAAACAGATTTCCAGAAAGGCTCACATACGCCAACATACTAATTTTCAAAACCGAAGGTGATACACAAGATCATAAACATAACATAACCGACAAATATATAGTATACTCGTATACAGGGGTGGAAACAATCACATATAGGCTATAGGTCCCGCTATACAAACCTAAACCTCACCTCAAAGAAGTAGAGTTTGGAGTGTGTAGGGCCAAACACTCAAACCTCAAACTTCGGGCTCACTCGGCTCCTCAAACTCTGAGCAAAACCAACAGAAACACACTTAGACTCTATATGAACCACAAGACGCACGGCTTGCAAGGATGAATGAAGTATGAGATGAATATGAGGTGAACAAGTTGATAACATAGCATAATTTCACATAAATCAAAAAATCATGCTACATAATTAAACAACAAGGTTTATAAATGCATTAGAATCAATCTCGAAGCATATAGATCAAGGATCAACTCAAACAAATCAAGCACATGCAAAAAAGAAGGGAAAACAGATAAATGAGGGGATGGGAACGGCCCTGCCCACGTGCAAAGCAACGCGGGAACGAGTATTCCCACAAAACCATCAGCGCAGATGGGAACGGTCATTCCCATCCAAGGCACACTCTGGGAATGGTCGTTCCCAGACGCGGGATGACGTCACAACAGAGGGCGGAACAGCCGTTTTGGCCACAAGACCAAAATAGGAACGGCCGTTCCAGCTCCAGACGTGAAGCAGGTCATCTTCTTCCTCGGGAAAGCTACGAAAATTCTCAACTATGGCTTCCCAAGACCGAATCCAACCATCCCAAAGCTCAAAAGTCAACACCCAAACACGTACAAACTCACAAGCATCAAATCAAACACTCAAACATCAAATCCCTAAAGTTTAGATAGATTTTTACCCCAAAAATCACAAACCCAATTCTTATGAAATTGATGCATACAACCATGGATTCAAGCAAATCGAAGCACCATACATGAATTTCATCAATCGAAGCAACATAGGCACAAAGGAATCATTCTAAACAACCTAGCATGCTCAATAACTCGCCAATTTCATCAATTACTAAGTTGGGCGCTTAAATTCCATTTTCACATAATTTCTCCAAACAACCAAAACTCAATAAATTTCATGAATCGAATCGGTAAATAAACATAAATCTAACCTTAAAACTCGAAGGGAAGAAGAATATGAGAGATACGAGCTCTTGGAAGAAGATGGGTCTCTTGCTTTGATCTTCACTTTAAGCTCTCCCTTGTCTCTTCCTTATTTGAGGCTTTGAATGTTTGAAATGAAATGGAGGCGAAAAGGGGATCTAGGATATTTATGTGGTAGGTAGGTAGGTAGGTCCCGATTTTAGGTCAAAGTTAAGAATTGGTCCAAATGACTTCCGAGTTAGGTAAACCGGATAAATAGAAGGTTCTAGGTTATGAAATAAATTGAATTGGGCTGAATATATGAAATAACTCAATTGTTGGTGTCGGAATTCGAATCTAAATTTCTGAGCCCACATCGGTCCGAGTGACCCCAAAACCCACCTAAATAAATTAGGCCCTCAACCAAAATAGACCCAATTTCTATTTCACATTAAAGTCCAATTATTACAATTGTTCCAAAAATTGTCATGCAAGAATTCAATATTTTATCTTATCTCATTTTATTTGAATTAATCACATAGACAATTAAAGTCACATAATTGTTGTATTTAAAATCTCTCATGATAAACCTGAGTGTGTGAACGAACGGGGTGTCACAACTTCCACGCTACTCTGATGAGATCTATGAATCTGGTGATAGGGATCGAAGTATCCAAAATTCCCGAGGACCGTTTCCAAATTACCTTCAGTCACAAGCTTGACTTGCAGCGGGTCATGGAAAGTACCCCATGGTGCTTTGAAAAATATCTAGTGATTCTAAGAACTCTCTCGAAGGCTGATGATCCGTTTAAGGTTCCTCAAGATACCTGTGAATTCATGGTGGTCTACAGGGGAATCCCACCAAATTATCGGACAAAAGAGGTGGCTGAATTGGTGGCTAACCAGATTGGTTTCTTTTGGGATTGGCCACGAGAAAGAGGGCAGGAAAGACTATCTTTAACGTTACTAGTCAGGGTTGTTATGCGGGTTTCTGAACCTCTGATCCATTGTCTGAAACTTCAATTTCCAAGGGGAGTTACTATCAACGCTAGCATTATGTATGAATAGTTAGCAAAATTTTGCAACTTATGAGGAGACTGCAATATGTGGAAACGTTCTGTTTGCTCAGGTATAAAGAAGATTTCCAAGATCCATTGCCTGGTTTTCCCTACGGTCCTTGGCTCAGAGAAAAGGCCACGGGAGAGGCCCAACACATTTGCCACTTCCTTAATCCCTTACACTGTAATAGAGCTTCCCCATATACCTACCTATCCCTACAAGACTCTAATCCTGACTATGCCTTACCAGACCATAATCCCACTGTTCCCCCAAGAGATCACCCATACTGTAATCCGAGCCAGACTCCCTACTCTTCCCAGGCTGACACTTCTCTGATCCCTACCCATAGTGTTATAGCTCCATCCATATCCAAACCTCCATTGTCTATCTCTCTTATGCCATCCATCCTTCCCTCCCAAACTCAAAATATACAAACACCCCTTTCTACCACTGCAACCTTACAAACGTCCCTTCCTTCGTCATAACCCCTCAAAACCCATTGACCTCACAAAAATCACGACTCACTTACTCGTTCTCCCTACGGAATCATTAGGATTATCCCTCACACTGCCCCCACAACGCCCTAAACTCTTTCTCGCCTATTCGGAGAATACCCCACCTAGGGATGTAAATGAGACGAGCCAGCTCGCGAGCTACGCGAGCTGGCTCGAGAAAAGCTCACGATTGGGTTCGGGATAGCCGATCCGGCTCGGCTCGTGGAACGTTGAACCTAAGCCCGAGCCATATACTCGTTGGCTCCTGGCTAGCGAGCCAAAGTATAATTAAAAAAATTATATATATATATATATATATATTATATATAATATATTATATATATACATTATATACGTACATGTATAAACATAATATATTATATTTTTACTATAAATTAATTAAACATAGCCTCACCATTTACCCCTCACACTCTCACACAACCCAGTGCTGCCGCACTTCCTATTCCACCACCCTACCTCTGACCACGACGCCATCAGCCCACCTCCATGCAACCAGCTCTTCCTTCCATTTACAGCAACCGTGCAGCGCACCTCACCACTAGACCACCATCTCAATTCTCGCCACCAAGCGCCACCACCAACCACCGCGCCACAATGCACGCTCAACCACTAAACGCTGCCGCCACCCTCCACCACCGTTCTTTTTCTTTTTTTTTCTTTTCTATTTAATGGTATCAGATCTAAAGTATTCCTTTTCACAAAAATTGAATTTAGATCTGATTTCGTGTTTTGAAAAATTAGATCTGTCATATAAATTGATGAAATTGATGAAGCGGAGGAAAGCTTTTTCCAATTGGATTTCTACTATTTAGATTTTTTAGAGATGGCATAAAATTTCCTTTTGTTTTTCTCCGAGAAGTTTAGTGAGGAAAAGTTAGGTCTTTTGTTTTTTAATCTAGGTTCTTTTGCTTGTTGAAGAAGGCGTGAAAGGAAAACTGAGGTCTTGGCTCGCAAGCTAAGCCTAGCTAGCTTGAGCTGGCACGAGCTAAGGCCGACCCAGAAATTTATGGCTCGCTAGCTCGCGAGCTAAACTTGAGCTAAGTTTTTCTACCACGAGCCCGAGCCAACAAAAAATGCCAAACTCGGCTCGACTCGGCTCGTTTACATCCCTAACCGTACCTCACTCCAACACAAATAATGACACTATTATGATCCCCCTTCAATTCAAATCTCCCTCTCTACAACCTGAAAATTTGGCATCTCAGTTGATCAACACCGTACAACTGTCCATACATGATCCACATAACATTTCGAACCCTACAACGAAACCAAAAACCCATAAATTTCATACCAAACACTCATTGCCATCTGTCAAGAAACCCTTACCCATATTACTCAATTAATCCCCTAGCCCCCTTCTACCTTTATAGCCTCTATTCTATCAGATATCATGAATTTATCCACAGAGACTGGCATGTAGTCCCACTGGGATCAATGAGTTGCCTAAGCTAGAACCGTCAGGACAAGGGGGGTCCTTGGCGTGTTCATACGTTCCCTGATTAGGGAACATAACCTCTCGGTTATTTTTATTTCTAAGACTAGGTGCACGAAACAGTGAGTAGTGCCGCTGAAACTTCAGCTAGATTCGTTCAGTGTGCGTGTTGATTCTATTGGTAAAGGTGGCAGTTTTGTGTTGCTTTGGCACAGGGACGTGGATGTTCAGCTATAAAGCATGTCTAAAAATCATATTGATGTTATTATTGCTGGAGATAATATTTCTGGTGATTGAAGATTTACCAAATTTTACGGAAAACCTGAGATAGAGAACAAACTCATTTCTTGGGATCTTCTCCATTTGAGTAATCGGTCCTTGCTACCTTCACTTGTAAGCGGGGACTTCAAGGAGATACTTGGGAACCTAAGAAGGAAGGCGGCAATGATAGAACTTGGTAGCAGAAGGCTGCTTTTGATCAAGCCCTTAGTGATACGGGGCTGAGCGACCTGGGTTATAGAGGGATACTATTTACATAGTTGATCTGGATACCTTCCAGGCGAGGCTTGATAGATAGGTTGCTACAGTAACCTTGCGGGCGAAATTTCCTGAGGTCGAGGTTCTTCACGTCAATGCCTCATGTTCAGATCACCGTCTGATAATCACAGTGTTACAACGGCCAAAAAAGAGTGTTAAGAACAAGAGGAAGCCTTTTCGTTTCGAGGTTATATAGGTCAAATCGGAGGATTGTAAATAAATAATTAGCGAGGCCTGGGAGGGAAATCTTTACTCTTCTCCAAATGATTCATTCTCATGAGTACAGAAAAGTGTATAGCTAGACTTATGAAATGAAGACAAGAGGAATATTGTAGGAGGGTATTCTGTGTGGACGACCTGGAAAAGAAACTTGTGGAATTGAGGGCTGGAGTAATCATGGAGGAATCGAAAGTCAAAGAGGGGAGGATTTAAGAGTTGCTGGGTAGTATACTGAATGAGGAGAAGATTAAGTGGAAGTAACGTGCTAAGGAACAGTGGTTGAGGGAAGGTGATTGCAATACTAAGTTCTTCCACTTAATTAAAAGCCAAATAAAGGGAGAGAAATAACTATATAAAAGCTTTACGGAACGAAATAGGGCAGTTATGCAGTTCGGATGAGGGCATCCGAAGTATCATTGAGCAGTATTTTGGGACTTTATTCACCTCGCATCCTTGCGAGCAGTCGGAAATGGAGGAGATGCTCGAAACGGTGCAAGCCAGACTTAGTGATTTAATGCGTCAACAAATTACTATTCCATTCTTGTCTGATGACCTACCCCCTTACTTTTTCCAACATTATTAGCGTATTGTGGGTAGGAGTGTTATTAGTTTTGCTCTTGATTTTCTTAATTTGGGTAGACTCGATAGGAGAATGAATTTCACCCACATGGTCCTTATTCCAAATACAAAAATCTGGAGTTGATAACCCAATTTAGGCATATTAGTCTATGTCATGTTGAAAATAGCCTCTAAGGCTTTAGCTAACCATCTTAAACCCATGCTCCATATAATATCTCAAATTCAGTCAGCGTTCATTCCCTCCCGGCTTATTACTGATAATGTTCTAGTGACTTTTTAAATTAACCATTTTATTAAGCAGAAGAGAACAAGAAAGAAAGGTATTTTTAATCTAAAGCTCGGTATAAGAAAGGCATACGATAAGGTTGAATGGTTGTTTCTCGAACGGTTAATGATCAGGTTAGACTTTCCTCTTCATTTCAATTCGAGAATCATGAACTGCATTCTATTATTTCCTTTCATTCCTTTTAGATGGTTCTAAGTTCAGTCTTTTGGTCCCAAAGAGGGGGATTCATCAGGGCGATCCTCTTTCCCCTTATCTCTTTAGTCTTTGTGCAGAAGTGTTATCTTCCATTTTACAGGACCAGGAAATGAAAGAAAACCTGCGGGGTATAGCTGTGTGCAAAGGAGCACCCCGTATCTCGCACTTATTATTTGCTGATGACACAATAATATGTAGTTCAGCTTCACCACAAACTACGCTCGGCATCAAGAAAATGTTGAATAAATATGGCATAATGTCGGGCTAAGTAACCAACAGGCAGAAGTCGTCGATTGTGTTTAGTAAGAATGTGAGTTTGGATGATCAAAAGGGTATGGCAACGATTCTGGGCATGCGTAGGGTTGATGAATTGGAGTTCTATCTTAGTCTCCCCTCTGTGATAGGGAGATCCAAGAAGAAAGTCTTCTCGAGCTTGGTAGACAGAATAAGGAAGAAGAAAAGGGGTTTCTCAGAGAAGTTCTTATCGAAGGCAAGGAAGGAGATTCTATTTAAAGTTGTTCTACAAGTAATTCCTTCCTATACTATGAATTATTTCATGTTGCCGATTCTATTATCCAAGAAATATAATCGGACCTAGCTAATTTCTGGTTAAATAATGGCGAGTCTCGTAAAATTCATTAGCTCGCCTGGAAAAAGTTATGTAAATGGAAGGATGTCGGGGGGTTGGGTTTAGACTATTTAGATTGTTAACTTAGCTATGCTTGTTAAGCAGCTGTGGCGGATGATTAGGTTTTTGGATAGCCTCTTCAGTCGGGTTTTCAAGGCGAAATATTTCCCGAATTCAGAGGTTTAGGATGTGTAATTAGGGCATTCACCATCCTTTTCCTGGAGGAGTATGCATGTGACAAAGTACATTTTAAATATGGGCTTGAGATGGCAACTAGGAAATGGGTCGAACATCCATATGTTGAGAGACCGTTAGTTACCGGAGGGATCGGAGTCCAAACCTTCCCTCAATAGAGATGCAAGCTTGAGGCCCGAATGGGTCTCGGATTTGATTTGGTTTGGCACAAGGAAATAGTATGAGGAGATAGTGATGAATGTGTTCAATGAAAGAGGCACCAAGATTATACTTAGTATCCCCCTTGGAACTATGTATGGTCGGGATACGGTGGTGTGGCATTATTCTAAGAACGGGCACTTTTCGGTTTGCAGTGCATATCATCTTGTGGTCGAAAGGGAGATGCAAGAGGGGAGATGCAAGAGTGTGGAGCAAAATTTGGCATCTTGATGGCCAACCAAAGATCTGTGTTTTTTTGTGGAGATGTTGTCAAGATATCCTCCCCGCAATCATCAATCTCCCATGGCGTTATTGCAACAGATGGCGGTGAACTTCAGGGAGGGTTTAATGGAATTGACTGACTGTCTGGAAAGCGATGAGGTCTGCAAATTGGTGGCGATTGCTTGGAGTGTTTGGAACAACAAAAACCATAAGCTGATGGAGGGGCAAGAATTGGACCTAGCTGGGATCATGGACGCAGCGCAAAGGGTCGCTTGCAATCAGGAGGTGGCTGTCATCGATGCTCTTTTGCCCAGTGAAATGGAGGTGGTGGCTTGTTAAGTCCATTTTTTGTGCATATTTTAATAAGAGATTTAATGTTTTATTTCACATTTTTAGCCTAAATACGATATGTATGATCCCTTTTTAGGTACAAATGACAATAGAGTCAAGATGTACAAAAAATGGGACAAAACGGGAGAAAAAATGGATTAAAAAGAGCTGGCGAACTAAAAGTTGAACTTCAAGAGAAACAAGGTCGTGGGCGCGACCTTTTGTTGCAGTATTTGAGTCATAGGCGTGACCTAATTATTGGAGCAATTTTTCTGAATTTTGAGAACCCATCTCGAAACATGGAAAAAATGAGGTCGCGGTCAGCTCATTTTAAGTCGCGACCACAACCTATATTTTTGATGTATTTTGAAAGAAAATCTCAAAGGTTGGCAAAAATAGGGTCGCGACAGCGACCCTTGAGGAAAACACGCTTTTATTAGATGGTCGCGGGCGCTACCGTTTTATGCCTAATTTCGGTCGCGACCGCGACCCTGTGGAGACACAATTTTTAAGTTAAAGGGGTAGTTTTCAGCAGTTGCGGTTCAAGATTGAAAATTGAGAAACTTCTCTATTACAAGATACATGACAGAACACAGAAGAAAGAAGCGGTTCTATGGAGAAAAAGATTTCTAGAGGAAGTTCTTGAAGACGAGAGTCGACATCTTCCGACAAGTTCTTTTCTATTTTAGTTATTTCAATTCTTGTTGAACAAATACTTTATTTTCGTTTGCTGTTATGGATTTCGTAGAAGTAATCTTAGGGTTTGAATGTTTCTAGGATTATTTGCTTTCAAGACTTCTTATATTACGATTTTCATGTTTAATTTTAAGTTCTTATGTTTTAGTAGTATGAATTTTAGTCGTTTCAAGAGTACTTAAGTTATCTAGGCATGGGAATGAATATATGTATGATAGGTATTTGAAATAATGTCTGAATGAGTGATTTATTCCTTGAATTTATGAAAACTTGAGCAAATTCATATACGACGGGTTGGCCATCCGTAGTATATCTTAAAGTCACTATATTTCAGAAAGACTTGTAGTAACTTGGATGTTTTCATAAAAGTTGGAATCTAAGAGTTAAAGAAATTTGATCTTTTTTCGGCTATCTTAGTAGATCCTCTTAATTACGCCGAGCTGCTGATTTAAGAGTCTCGTTTGTCTTGCCTAATTGGTTAAGTCTATTATTGGATAATCGTGAGAACATTTTTTGAAATGGATTTAATACGCACCTTGGATTCAAAAGAATCGATGGTATAACTTAGTGACAAGATTAAAGGAGTAAATTCACCAATTAAGGCATTGTTAGAACTCTAGTTACATGTATCATTCCCTAGCCTATTGTTTCTATTTAAATTAATTTGCAAGTTATTCAAGTTTAATTTCTAGCTAATCTTAGTTAATCAACCTTATAATTTGTTTTACCTTAGTCTAATGAATGGAGATTGGTATGCGAATGATTATTGATTCACCCTTCCTCGTGGGTACGACCCCTTGTGCTACAAAGTGACCATTAGCTTGCACTTGGGCTTTTAAACGAATTGCAATTTCTAATCATTACTTGATTCTCTGTATTAATTTGAAACCTTCCCAGGCCTTTAATGCCCGGATGAGGTAGAACGAAGATTGGTGGCATTCATATGCTAGAGAAGGAGTTAATTTTGCATATCAAGTTTTTGGTGTTGTTTCCGGGAAGGCGCTGAATCAATATTTATTCTAATACTTTTATCTATTACTTTAGACTAGTTTAACTCATTCTTGGTTTATTTTTATTTGAAGCTTAATCTAGTGAATTTCTTTTTGCAGGCAATTCGTGCATGAGAAGAACTCAAAGCTTTGATTCTATTGATTACACATCGAAAATTAAGGGAAGGCTTAGAGCAATCAGGCGAGTATGCAGGTAAGAGAGACTTGCAACACCGGATATCATAGCTGATGGAAAAGATAATGGGAATGATAGGAGGGCTCAAAATCTAAATGTTGAAGAACCTAGAGCCCCACAACCAGCACTCAAGGATTACAACACACCAAATGCTGGGATAATCCAAAACAACCAAGCTCAACCTCCCGTTGAAGCAAACAACTTTGAGATCAAGCCCGCTAATATCAATTTGCTACAAAAAAATCAATTTGGAGGTCTTCTATGAAAGATCCGACAGCTCACTTATCTTACATCCTTGAAGTATGTGCCACATTCAAGATGCACAATATGTCGGATGATGCAATAAGGGTCAGACTATTTCCCTTTTCTTTAAGGGATAAGGCATGCTCATGGATGCTACGATACCTAATGAGACCCTTCAGAGTTGGAACGTTTTATCTCAGGCATTTCTGGAAAAATTCTTTCCACCTATTAAGACGATGAAATACCGAAATGATATCACATCATTTAGGCAATATGAAGGGGAGTCTTTGTATGAAGCTCGGGAAAGGTTCAAGGAGTTACAAAGAAAGTGTCCTCATCATGTCCTTCCAACTCGGCTTATTGTGCAAACCTTCTATAACGGGATGACTCAGAATATTCGAGTGATGGTAGATGCAGCTAGCATCCAGAGGAGCATTGATGGCTAAAGCCGAGGATGAAGAACTTAACCTTTTGAAGAATATGGCAGCTAACAATGGTTGGAATCTAGAGAGGATTACTCCTCCATCCACTAAATCGGCGGGAGTATTGGAGTTAGATGGATTCAAGGCAATCAATGCTAAGATTGAAGCTATGAACAAGAGATTGGATCAGATAGCGGTGAATGTCATCAGGACATGGTCCTCACCACCACCAGTGCAGGTTGGAGCCGTGCAAGAGCAAGTAAATTATGTGAACAACCCGTATTCCAACCCTTATAATCCGGACTGGAATAATCATCCGAGCTTTTCTTGGTCCAACAATCAAGGGAATCAACCGAGGCAAAATTTTTAGCATAGGAATCAAGGACAATTTCAAGGACCACCTCAACAAGTCCATAATCCAAATGCATCCATGCCTCTGAATCAAACTCCACAACCCGATCAACGACAAGGATTAGAGCCAATGCTAAAGAAGTTTATCACGGTGACCACCAAAAAATTCCAGAAGCATAATATTCAAATTGAGAATATGATAAACCACAACTGATATATAGATATGCAAATTGGATAACTTGCAAGTTCCTCGAATCCTAGACAATAAGGGGCTTTGCCCAGCAAATTGGAGATAAATCCTAGAGAGCATTGCGAAGTTATTACTTTGAGGAGTGGAAAAGAGTACGAAGGACCAAAAATGCAAGAAGTAGAAGTTGAGGTGGAAAATAAGGAAAAGATGGAGGAAAAAGACGAAATAGAGAAGGAAAATGAATTGGGTAAAAAGAAAGAGCTCCCTTCACAACCAAATGTGTATGTGGCACCCAAACCTTATGTGCCACCCATTCCTTTTCCAGAAAGGTTGAAGAAGCAAAAGTTGGAGAAGAAATTCGAGAAATTTTTAAATATATTCAAGGAATTGCATATCAATATCCCTTTTCCTGAAGCTTTTGCTCAAATGCCCACTTATGTGAAGTTTCTCAAGGAGATCCTCTCAAACAAAAGGAAGCTCGAGGAGTATGCTACCATTGCACTTACCGAGGAATGTAGTGCAATATTGCAACACAAGCTTCCTTCGAAGCTCAAAGATCCAGGGATTTTCTCTATTCCGTGCACTATTGGTAGTTTGAATTTTAATAGAGCATTTTGTGATCTTGGAGCAAGTGTTAGTTTGATGTCTTTATCCATTTGCAGGAAATTAGGTCTTGATGCTTTGCAGCCCACTATCATAAATTTGCAGCTAGCCGACCGTTCGATGAAATATCCAACCGAAATTTTGGAGAATGCTTTGGTTAGAGTTGGGAAGTTCTACCTCTCGGTAGACTTCATTGTTTTTGATATGGAGGAGGATAGGGAAATGCCTTTGATCCTTGGAAGGTCTTTCCTTTCCACCGTCTGGAGCTCTTATAGATGTCAAGAACGATCTCTTCACTCTTAGAGTTGGAGAAGAGAAGGTGGAATTCAACCTAGTCAAGGCTATCAAAGAAGCTAAATTGGATGCAAAATGCTTCATGGTGGACACAATAAGGGAAGAAAAGTTTATTGATGCTCACAAGGATGATCCATTGGAGCTTTGTTTGAAAGGCCTAGAAGGAATGGTGGAAGGTGAAGAGATATTAGAAAAATTGGCAGCCTACACGAAGGCTTTGGAGGCGACTCCATTCGTTTCCTTCTGGCAAACGTATGTGTATGAGGAGTTAATGGACATGTAAATCCACTCGTCCTTCATCTATTATTAAGGCCCTTACACTTAGCTTCAATTGAAACCCCTCCCCGAACATTTGAAGTATACTTATTTGGGTGAAAATGAAACGTTGCCTGTGATTATTTCAACTAGCTTGTCTGATGCACAACTAGTTAGTCTTTTGAGGGTGTTGAGAGAGCATACGAGGGCTTTAGGTTGGACTATTGCTGATATTAAGGCTATAAGTCCCTCGATTTGTATGCATAGGATATTAATGGAGGACGACCATAGACCTTCAATAAAGCTCCAACGTAGACTGAATCCAAATATGAAAGAGGTGGTTCTGGATGAGGTGATTAAGTTGTTAGGTGCTTGTATTATATTATCCTATCTCGGATAGCAAATGGGTTAGTCTGGTACAAGTGGTACCTAACAAGGGGGGATGACGGTAGTGAAAAATGAAAATAATGAATTAATCCCCACTTGAACGGTTATGGGTTGGAGAGTGTGTATAGATTATAGAAAATTAAATAATGCCAACCACAAGGACCACTTTCCTTTGCCTTTCATTGATCAAATGTTAGAGAGACTAGCCGGACACTCATATTATTGCTTTTTAGA